>CM045934.1:1800000-2000000 GCA_025177825.1 Aechmea fasciata
AAATTAACCTATGATTTAGGCAATAAAGCTCTAATTAGCATGCTAGGATTCCTCTAAATCCATTTTTAGAGCATATAAACCAAACCCTAAACACTTACCACCATTGTGAACGCCGGGTCGAAGGCACGCCGCACAAACGGGCACACGAGAGCTCGATCCGTCGCCTCCAACGCGTTCGCGGATCGTTCTCCGCCAACACCGCGAATTTGAGCGGATAATATAGAGAGATGAGAGAGAGATTTAGAGAGAGAAAGAAAGGGTTTTTCTTTTCTCTCCATGCGTGTGTGGGTGTGTGTGTGTGTGTGTGTGTTGGCTGCCAGGGAGAAGAAGCTCATTAGCTTCTTCATTAAGTAACCCCCAAAACACTATTCACACTATTCACACTCAACTTTCAGCTGAAGCTTTGATATTTTCGCCTGCCCTTCGGAATGTCCGATTGAGCTCAAATTTGACAGTCATGGTCGGTTTTACTTAACTTAACGAAAGAAATTTTAATCTTTCAGTTTCGACCCCGTTTGGTCACCGAAAGCTCTACCGAACTGTAATCGCTATCAGATAGCATTCGGATTTTATTTCTCACCTTCCGGGTGTCAGAACGACACGAAACTTTAAATCTAGCATCGTACAAATAATCCTGACATATTTCCCAGTTTTCATAATTTTCTCGACATCGTGCATTTTCTCGCTAATTTATCGATCCCTGCTTTCATGAAAATTCGAGTCTTTTGTTTTCGCTCCGATTTCAGCACAGGTCATTTTCGACTTATACCTTACTTCTCTAAGTCCAATAAAAAGTAGTGTCTCACACTATTTTTATTTATATTTATTTTCAAATTAAAAATCCGGTATGTTACATTCCACCGCAACTTCATGATTTGAAGTGGTACCTTACATATATATATATAGAGTAGGGCTACTATACTATTATGAGTAGAGCCCTACTACTCATAAGTTGTTTTCGATGATAGAGTTTCCGAATCGACGATTCACTCCGTTAAATATGATCTAGAGTATTTAAAACTTCTAGAAAATAAATTTCGTAATTTTTCGAAATCATTTACCTTACGATCAAAAGCTCACAAAATTGACAATTTTTAACGATATGGGATACTTGGTAGTTTAACGGTGTAAAAGAATTGAAATAGGTTGAATTTTTGATAGAAAATTCTATTCACTACCTAGATAAAGATCAATAACTCCGATCTTAAATTGAAGGATCCGATCATCTATTTTTAGGACATCGTTCGATTTCGGCCGTTCATATTATGCTCATTTGATGGACTTTATTATGATTTTAAAAAATTACGAAATTTATTTTCTAGAAATTTTAAATACTCTAGATCATATTTAACGGAGTGGATCGTCGGAAGCTCTATCATCGAAAACAACTTATGAATAGTAGGGCTCTACTACTCATAATAGTATAGTATACTCTATATATATATATATATATATATATATATATATATATATATATATATATATATATATATATATATATATATATATATATATATATATATATATATACACGAACAATATTTTAGGAGGAATTTCTATAAAATGATTTACCTTCACAAAAATCCTACTGGTTAATGTGTTTTTTAATTGTAGTAGGAGAATGTAAACAGTAGGAGGGTTTTCCCAATGCTTAATTTTAGGATTAGGTAACTATTTCTATCTTGTTAATTTGTTTCTCTCCTCTTGGTTCCCTTGTACTGATAATTTCTAAATTTTAGCAACTGTTGTCATGCCTGCAATCCAAGAATGGTGATATATATGTCCTGAGCAAATGTTAATGGAAGGAGATTTTTTACACTAGAGTTTATCCAGTATTATATTCTTGGGTAAACTTCAAATACCATTCATGTGGTTTCGTACTTTCTTATTTTACTATTTTATGATTTAAAATGTATCAAGTTAATGTCCTGTAATTTTATTTTTATTTTTTTCATCAACATTTTTGTGAAAATTTTATTAAATTATATATAAAAAACTTCGTATACCTATCTAAGTTTATCGAATATTTACTTTAGTACCTTTTAGTTTTAACTTTATCACTAATTTAACGAATAAAATTAGTAGAATCGATGATACAAAGATAAAAATAAAACTATAGGGAACTAAATTGATACACTTTAAACCATACCACGGGGCACTAAAGTAAAAAAACGTAAAATCACAGGGGTGATATTTGAAGTTTTCTCTAATTTTTAACTATATAACATAACGAAATTTACTATATAATTCGCTTAATTTTTTTTTTCATACCGCAGCACATCATTCGCTTAATTTTTTTTTAAATATATATATATATATATATATATATATATATATATATATATATATATATATATATATATATATATATATATATTTATTTATTTATATAATATAGGCTAGGGCTACTATACTTATACGAGTATAGAGTCCTTTGTACTCATAACCTTTCGGCCTTTCGGATGAGAAAATGTGCGGTTAAAATAAGAGTGATTACGGTTAGATTGATAGTGGGCCCCCTAGGGTTGAGTGGGTGGTTGGTTGAATAGTATAATCTAACGGATAAAAATGATTAAAAGGTGGATCAAACAGCCAAAAACTTATGAGTATAAGAGCCTCTATACTCATAAGAGTATAGGAGCCGGACTTTATATATATATATATATATATATATATAGAGTCCGGCTGCTATGCTATCAATAGCACAGAGATCTTCGTACTACCAAGTTTTCCACCGTTAGATCCACCCCTTTGATGATTTTCACCCGTTAGATCATACTATTCAACCAACCACCCACTTAACCCTAGGGCGCCCACATCATCCTAACTGCACATCTCTCAATCCAACGGCCAAAATTAACCACCCAATGACTTCGTGCTATTATGAGTATTGGACCCCTACTACTCATAAGTTGTTTTCGATGATGAAGCTTTTGAATCGACTATCCACTCCGTTAAATATGATCTAGAGTATTTGAAACTTGTAGAAAATAAATTTCGTAAATTCTCGAAATCATAATAAAGTCCATTAAGCGGGCATAAAATGAATGGTCAAAATCGAACGACGTCCTATAAAATGATGATCAGATTCTTCAATTCAAGATCGGAGTTATTGATCTTAATCTAGGTAGTGAAAAAAAAAATTTATCAAAAATTCAACAAATTTCGATTCTTTTACAACGTTAAACTAGCAAGTATCCCATACCGGCTATTAAAAATTATCAAATTTGTGACATTTTGATCATAAGGTTAATGATTTTGAAAAATTATAAAATTTGATTTCTAGAAGTTTTAAATGCTGTAAATAACGTTTAACAGCATGGATCGTCGATTCGGAAGCTCTATCATCGAAAGCGACTTATGAGTACGAGGGCGATCGTACTCATAATAGTATAGTAACCGGACCCATATAGGCCATGGCTACTATACTATTATGAGTATTGGACTCCTACTACTCATAAGTTGTTTTATATAGAGTTGAGCTAGAATACTATCGATAGCAAATCGGCACTTTTGTCGTCCATTTGTTTTCGATGATGGAGCCTCCAAATTGATAATCGGCACCGTTGAACATAATCTATAACATTTGAAGTATTTAGAAATCAAATTTCATACATTTTCGATATTGTTTTCTTATCCACGAAAATGACTTTGAAAATGAATATTCTTAAAAAAATAATGATAGGAGTCTTGTAATCAAGATCAAGAGTATTTATCTTGTTTTAAATAGTTTAAAGAATTTTCTAACAAAAATTCAATTGATTTGAATACCTTTACGCCGTTAAACGAGAAAACGCGTCATATCGACCATTAAAATTACAAATTTTGAAATCCTTTGATCATTAGGCAAATGATATCGAAAAAATTGAAAATTTAATTTCTAAATACCTCAAGTGGTATAGATCATGTTCAACGGTGCCGATCGTCGATTTGGAGGCTCCATCATCAAAAATAAATGGGTGGCAAAAGTACCGATTTGTATAAAGATATTTTGTAAAGTTAGTGAATTTTAAAACTAAACTAAATACGAAGTTTTTCCTTTTACTGCAGTAGGACGCGTACAGTAAAAATGAAAGCGAAAGGGAGATGAAACTGGCGAAAGGATCCTGGTACATGAATATTCTCTTTACACGTCATGTACTGGTGTACACGTGAGCGGGCACCTCGCGTGGACTTATCCGAACACACCCACACCATCCATCACAAGGTGCGAGATGCAAAAAACGTGTAACCGCAGGGACCCACCAGTGAATTTACTCATCCAGAAGATTACATTACGAATTTACAATAATACCCCTTTGTACTTTGGCCAATATCTATATATCGTAGCAAACCTTGCTGCTTAAAAAGTAAGCATAATACAATATATTTCTTAGAGCAAGTGGCAAATAGGTTTGATGGTTGGTATCCGAGATTCAAATTTGAATTCTAGTTAATTCATATTTTTGCTAAGTTTACTTTTAAATAAAATAAACGAAGCGGGAAATTTGCTATCTACTTCTCTAAAAAAAAAAAAAAACAGTAAGAATAATAATTTTACAAAAACGTCATAGTTTGAACTGTATTTTACTAAATCAATTTTTTTTTTTGGTAATAAACAAATTTTTTTTTTTGGTAATAAAAAATTAGAGCTAATTCTAAAGTGACAAATTTGCATAAAAAATCTACAGGTATTAAGCTTTTGCAAAACTCGACCGTCTTTTTTAATTTTGCAGATTCAATCTAAATTTTCAACAAACTAACCAAAATACACTTAAACCTTTTTCCCTTTCATTTATTTTTATCTCGCATTTTTTTTTTCTCTCGCCGAAGAAGTCTGCGGAGACGGAGGCGGAAACAGCCCTCCCGTCTTTGCCCCTCATGCCCTCGCCCTCGTCCGTGCACGCCCTGCCCTCCTCGCTTCCGAACCCGCCGAGGCCGCGTCGCGACCTTTTTTTCTTTTTTCCTTTCCGACCCTCCACCCGCCGTTCCCATCATCACTGCCGACGACAAAGAGAAAGTGTGTTTTGGAGTCCAGAAGCACGTCGACGATGAAGGCGAGAAAAATAGTTATACTCGCGAGAAAGATGGTTGTGATAGAGGACAAGAGAAAGATCGTGACTAAAAAAATTTTAAAAAAAAAAAGAATAATAAAAAAAAATTTTACAGGAAAGATCAAAAATCATAGAATAAGGATGAAAAAAATAAAATTACACTATTAAAATAAAATTATACTGTTTAAAAAAAATTATATTTTATATGAAAGTTAATTACATTTTTTGAAATGAAATTACACTTTTTGGAATGAGACTTACACTCTTTAGGCGAATATTATACTATTTAGGTGAAATTTACAACATTTATTATTCTCTTTTTCTTCCTTCTCTTTCTTCCTCTCCGTTTTCTCGTCCTCCTCCTCCTTCTTCCTCCTTTACCTTCTCCGCCGTCGTCGTCGTCAAGCGCCTCGCGCCGCCATCCCCCTTCTCCGCTAGCGCTATCATCCCCTTCTCCGCCGGCGCCGAACTCACACCCTAGTCTCGGAGGAACGCGCCCACGCCCACACCCGAGTTCCCCCCGACGCGGTTGTCGCTTGGTTTGGGGTGCGTCCCTCGCGGCGCTCCCCTTGCTCTGCATGCTGGACGTGGCCGAGAACACGCTAGAGCTAGTTGGTGGCGGAGGAGAATGCGGATGAAGATGATAGAAAGGAAAATGAGAAAGAAGAACAAAAAAAAAAAAAAAAAAAAAACAATGCAACAAGAGGAGAAATCGTGTAAATATTTCTCAAACAGTAATTTAATATCTTTCAAAATAGTGCAACTTTCATTTAAAAAGTGTAACTTTCATCTTACAAAATACAGTTTATATATCAAAGAATGCAATAAAAGGAGAAAGTGGAAATATTTCACAAGGAGTATAATTTTTTAAAAAATATTTATCTTAAAGAGTGCAGTTTATATCTCAAATAATGCAATTATTTCGATAATAGTGCAATATTCTTTTAAAACAGTATAATTTTATTTTAACAATACAATTTCAGCTTTATCTTCTTTTTTCTAAATTTTTTTGTCTTTATTTTTTTATTCTTTTTTCTTCTACAAAATTTTTTTTTTGGTCACGCCTCTCCGCCAACGGCCACGGCGCCGGTGACGCCGCCGCTAAGAGCCCCCCGCTCTGAGACTGCTGCGCCGTAGTGATCTTCGTGGCATCGGCATCGGCGGAGGAAGTGGAGAATGAGGGAAATGGAGAGGAGAGAAGCGGCGAGAGAAGCGGCCGTAGCCTGGACACACGAGGAGAGTCGAGAGGGGAAAAAAGGCACGGCACGGCCTCGGTGGGATCGGAAGCGAGAAAGACGGTGCAGGAGCGAGGGCGAGAGCATGCGGGTGAGAGGCGAGGCAGGCCGTTTCCGCCTCCGCCTCCGCCTCCGCTACCTTCTTCGATGAGAGAAAAAAAAAATGAATGAGAGAAAAAAATAACAAGAATATTTTAGTTAGTTTGCTGAAAATTTAGACTGAATCTACAAAATCGTAAAAGATAATTCAATTTTGAAAAAGCTCAAAATTTGCTGATTTTATATGTAAATTGGCCTTCTAAATTACGAGAATGCCTTCTAAATTCTATCCAGTAATACCTAGGAGGGCATTTTCGTAATTCAGCCCGTCCGAATCTAAAGCCCGCATTCCTCTACCTTTCCCCATCGTTCTCTTTATAAATACCCCGGCGCCCCAAAACGGTATCTCTACTCAATTCCGAACCCCCAACTCAAAGACGTAACCTGCAATTTTCAGGATTAGCATGTTATTATAAAAACCAAAATTCCGAACTTGTAAAATTTTATGGAGTTCTTTGGAGAACCGACCGGTCGGGATTGGAGCCGGACCGAGGACAAGCTGTTCGAGAACGCGCTGGTGATATTCCCGGAGGGGACGGCCAACCGGTGGGCGCTGGTGGCGGGGAACGTGCCGGGGCGGACCCCACGTGAGGTGTGGGCCCACTACTGCGAGCTGGTCCAGGACGTCGAAATGATCGAGCAGGGCAGGGTCGAGGTCCCGCCCTACGGCGACGACGACGACGACTACGACGGAGGCGAGGCCGAACCGTCCGGTTCGGACCGGACCGGACCGGTCGGCGGGTCCAGGGCCAAAGCCGAGGAGCGGAAGCGCGGCGTGCCATGGACCGAGGAGGAGCACAGGTGGGGTAGCTAATTCTCCATCCTCTCTTTTCTCTTCTCTATTATATATGTTCACTTAATTTCTCTCTGTTTTCCTTTTCTCTTTTTTTCTCAATTAATTTCTTTTTTAAAAAAATTAATCATATAAGTACCGCGGTTTCTTTTTCTTTTTTCTTTCAAATTTCAATCTAAGAATGATTTACACTCCTAACTAATTAGTTTTCTTTTTTCTTTTTTTTTTTGAGAAATTTTAAACTACGTGCTCTTCCGCGATTTAGCTTATTTCATTTTGTTCCTTCGTTTATATATGGTTCGTGATTTAGCTTATTTTCACTTAGACATTTAGACATCTCGTGATTGACTCTATCCTCCTATTATTTAACATATTTTTATTTTGTCATTATAGAATTTTTTTTAAAATTTTTTTTTTACTTTGCGCCATTTTATATAAAATTTTTTAATAAAATAAAAATTAAACCACAAATGGTAAAGTAAAATTTTTTAAACTATAGAATAGTAAGGTAAAATAAGCTAAATTATGGGGAGGCAATTTTGAACTTTACTCTTTTCTTTTCTAGCTATTTCTTTCTCTATGTTGAAACGGTCGGTTTATATATATTTTTTTATAATTATTAGCTAGGAGGACTTTTATAAACAATTAATTAATACTTTTATAAAATTTTACTGTACAGTAAAGAATAGCAGGTTTGAAGGATTCTATTGTTGCAGTCCAAAATAGCGTTGTAATTATCGACGTCACAGCATTACAGAATTTACTAATTACAATTGGCCGGCCTACTGTTTTTTATTTTTAGTATTACTTTTTTTTTTTTTTTTTGGCATGTGCACTTTTTCCATGTTTTTACTATTACTATGGGCTGACCACAACACAATCCTTCGGATGTTTTTCCGTACACGAAACTACCACCCTTATAAAGAAAATGATTATAATAAATATATACATGCACTTCCAAAAATGCACGCGGTTTTCACGTTACTAATTAATTGGTTTTATATATATATATATATATATATATATATATATTATATATATATACTATTCTTATCTTATTATGAGTAGTCTACTCATAAGTTGTTTTCGATGATAGCTTCCGAATCGACGATCCACTCCGTTAAATATGATCTAGAGTATTTAAAACTTCTAGAAAATAAATTTCGTAATTTTTCAAAATCATAATAAAGTCCATCAAATGGGCATAAAATGAACGGCCGAAATCGAACGATGTCCTAAAAATAGATGATCGGATCCTTCAATTTAAGATCGGAGTTATTGATCTTTATCTAGGTAGTGAATAGAATTTTCTATCAAAAATTCAACCTATTTCAATTCTTTTACACCGTTAAACTACCAAGTATCCCATATCGACCGTTAAAAATTGTCAATTTTGTGAGCTTTTGATCATAAGGTAAATGATTTGAAAAATTACGAAATTTATTTTCTAGAAGTTTTAAATACTCTAGATCATATTTAACGGATCGTCGATCTAAGCTCTATCATCGAAAAACAACTTATGAGAGGCCTACTACTCATAATAAGATAAGAAATTTCTACTCTATATATATATATATATATATATATATATAATTAGTAAGTTGTTTAAACTGTTAATAAATTTTAATTGAATATATATATATATATACATAGGTTGTTTCTGGAGGGGCTGGCGAAGTACGGGAAAGGGGATTGGAGGAACATATCGCGGTGGGCGGTGAAGACGCGGACGCCGACGCAGGTGGCGAGCCACGCCCAGAAGTTCTTCATCCGCCAGAATCAGAACGCCAGAGAGTCTAAGAGGAAGAGCATTCACGACATCACCATTCCTTAGCAATTAAACACACATATATATATATATATATTGGAGATCCTCCAGGCGCCGCAGTCTCTCTACTTATTTTTACCTAATTTGACGCTAGCTAGCTATTTGTTGCATTGTTGGATATTATACATACATATGTATATGTATAAAGAACTGGTGGAATATTATCGATAGCACCAATCATTTGGTTGGTGATATCGAGTTTTCAGCCTTTGGATGAAAAAATATACGGTTACGATGATTTGGGTCTTCTAGGATTGAGTAAGTTATTTGTTGAATAGTATAATTTAATGTGTAAAAATAGTCAAAGAGTTAAATATAACGGTAGAAAACTTGATAGCACAAAATGCTTGGTACTATCGATAGTATCAGAGTCCCAGCCGGACTCATGCATAAATATACAATTAGGTTATTATACTATTAATAGTACCAAACGTTTGGTACTATTAAGTTTACTGCTGTTAAATCTATTTTTGATCATTTTCATTCGTTATATTCTACTATTCAATCAATTACCTACTCAACTTAATTAGAAAACTACGTACTATTATGTTAACCATATATCCCTTCATCTAAAAGTCAAAAACCTAATAACACCATGCGCTTGGTGCTATCAATAGTATACCAGCGCGCGCGTGTGTATATATATATATATATATATATATATATATATATATAGAGTCTACTATACTTTTATGAGTATAGAAGCTCTTGTACTCATAACTTTTTGGCCATTTGATCCACCCTTTAATCATTTTTACCCGTTAGATTATACTATTCAACCAACCACCTACTCAACCCTAGGGGGCCCACTATCAATCTAACCGTAATCACTCTCATCCTAGCCTCACATTTTTTCATCTCAACGGCCAAAAAGTTATGAGTACGATGGCTCCAATACTCATAATAGTATAGTAGCCGTGGCTTATATATATATATATATATATATATATATATATATATATATATATATATATATATATATCGTGCCATAAAGTATTAATAGCACAACAACTCGGTGCTAGTGGTTTTTTAACCATAGGATGGCTTTAAGATTCGTGCTGAACTTAAAGGAGCTTTAACGGAACCCCCCCCCCCCTCTCTCTCTCTCTCTCTCTCTCTCTCTCACTCTCTTCTCGTGTTAACGACCCCATTGTAACCCCTTCTCTCTCTCTCCACACCCTCCCTCCCTGCGTGCGCCCCCACCACCACACCCTCCCCGCCTACTTGCACTCCCCGGCCGCCCGCGCTCCTCGCGGTCTCTCCTCTCCCTCTCTCGTACGGAAGGCCGGCACGCCGCGCGCTCGCGTCGCCCCTCCCTCTACAACGAAATAGCATTTTTTTTTTCGAAACAAAGATTTTTTTTTTATTTATTTGTCTTTATATATATCTGAAAATCGGAAAAATTTGAAGAAAATCTTTTGAAAAAAATTTGAAAAATGTTTGGAAAAAATTTGAGACTTATTATTTCCAAGAGTTATTATTTTTTAAAAAAATCTTTAAAAAATTTGAAAAAAAAATTTGAAATCTGATATTGTTTTAGTTATTTCACAAATTTACTTTTCTTGTACAAAATGTTTATGTAAATAAAAAAAAAATTAGATGTTGTTATAAACTTTGATTTGTCCCTAATGAAAAAAAAATGGTGGTGGGGAGCGCAGGCAGGGAGGGAGGAGGGTGTCGGAGAGAGAGAGAGGGTTACAATGGGGTGCTGTTAACGAGAAGAGAGAGAGAGAGAGAGAGAGAGAGAGAGAGAGGGGGTTACAGTGGGGAGGGAGGAGAGAGAACGCACCATCAAAGACCTTTTCGTTAAAGTTTATTTAAGTCCAGCACGAATCTTAAAGTCATTCTATGGTTAAAAAACCACTAGCACCAGGCTGGCTGTGCTATTAATAGCACACCAGCCTGACTCTATATATATATATATATATATCATGTAGGAGGAAAATTAATTTGTATCCTTTAAACTTCTTCCCTTGCCGGTAGAATTCGATCAAGCTATATTTCGTAATGTACATATCAGATATAATGAATTTTATCAAATTAAGATAGAAAATGTTGGTCAAATTTCAATGTACCTAGCTCTTTGCTTCTGTTGTTGTTGTGTTTTTTTTAGGGTAAACTTCAAATATCACCTATGTGGTTTCATACTTTTTTACTTTAGTATTCTGTGGTTTAAAGTGTATCGATTTAGTACCTTTTGTAGTTTTATTTTTTTCTTTTCGTCAGCTCCCTCGTTAATATTTTGTTGAATTATATACAAAAACTTTAGATATCCCGCTTAGATTTATCGCAAATTTACTTTAATACATTTTAGTTTTAACTTTGTCGCTGATTTAACGGAAAAAAAAAATTTGACAAAAAGAGAAAAATGAAACCACGGGGTACTAAATTGATACACTTTAAACCACAAAATATACTAAAATAAAAAAGTGTGAAACTACAGATGTGATATTTGAATATTACCGTTTTTTTTATTTCTATTAGTGGTGTACTATTTAGAAAGAGAATTGATATTCAAGAGTTATCTTTGATTTTTCATAAAAAAAAGAAATGTAAATTTTGGTAAGATACATTAATTGAATCAATCTTGTCATCTGAATGATAAAATATTAACTACTAACACTACTACTATATATTGATAATCTGGACAATTAGATGTAATTGAGAATTCTATATGAATTTTATCAATACACAAATAATTTAAAATATTATATTCAAATTTTAAGTTTTTTTTTTGTAATAATATAGATCGCCTCGGTTTAATGTATTATTATGAAATCATGGATACCAAGCTTTTTTGAAAGAACAAAAATTAAACTCCTAACTTTCAATTACATATATAATAAAACCTTCATACCGGCCAAATATATTATCTTTGAATATCTTGTTCTGAGATCCAAACAGTGTCCATGCATTGACATCTTATTCCACATATTTAATTTGATTTATTTAAAAAGTTTCTGCTACTTCATTGATGAGGAATGAGATCAAATATTTAGAATATATTGATGGATTTTCTAGGTATGTAAAATAGAAAGAAAATTAAATACATATCAAAATTCAGTATCAAACTGCAGAACCGAGAAGTTCGGCTATGATCTGAAAATCACGAACCGAATTTGGATAATTTGGTTTCTCCTCATATCTCAGGCACTCTGCCGTATGGTGTACAGGAACCGATGGTAATTTTTTACCGATGGTAATTTTTCACCAAAATGCGTATAAGAAGGTAATAGGATTAATACCCCTTTATAGAGTCCAGATCGACTTCCCATCAAGTCTAATTAGGATTCTATTTAAATTTAAATAGATGGAATAGAGATAAAATATACCATATCAAATAGTTCTATTTCTATTAGGATTGACATTTATCTATAGTAAATTCATATTTGTGACACACTGGATCTTTACAAATTGCGAGATTCGAGTGTTTAATCTGAGTTCCGAGCTTTTCCACGATTTCTGGAGGGTTGTAGACAGCGTTCCGACCTATAGCTCGAGTCTCGAGAATTGAGGTTTAAAACTAAACACCAAAACTGAAAAGGTTGAATTTTCGGTGTGCTCTCGGGTTGGCCTCAGCAGGAAAGTGTACCGGTACAGGTTGATGGCTGTATCGGTACAAGACTGATGGTTGTACCGGTACACTTTGGATTTGTACCGGTACACATAGCAATTTTTTCAAATCCGAGGCTCGGATTTGCATTTTTCGTGGGATTTGTACCAGTACACTTGCCCGTATATCGGTACACTTGTTCGTATACCGATATACTTTGACAGAATCTGAACAGTTGGAACTGCAGGGGTATTTTTGCATTATGGCCGTTTCTACCTATACCCCACGCCTTTAAGGCATTTCCTGAGCTTGGCCACAGCAAGGAAAGAGGTAAGGGACCCCTCCACACATCCCCTTTTTATTTCTTGAATTTTGGTTGGATTTTAAGAGATTAAACATCTCTTTTAGGTTTTCTTTTTCTTCTTGGTGCATTTTCACTTTGGGAGAAGCTTCGATTTGGATATTGGAGCTTGATTCAAGGGAGATCTTCAAACCTAGTGGACTTTGAGCCTAGTATGAAGTTTCAAAGAGGTTAGCATCTTTTTTTTTCCTCTAGATTTGATCATTGATAGTTTCTATGAGATGAAACCATAGATTTTGTAACTCAGGATTTATTTTGGGCATTTTGGATTTAGAGCTTTTGGAGCTTGATCCTTTATATTAGAACCATCCTTTAGGTTGGTTTGGAAGGATTCTAGGTTTCGTTTGAAGTTCGAAAGGGGATCATCACCATCTTAGGTGAGTTTTTGCCTCTTTGCTTGAGATGCTTAATGATTGAACTTATACTTCTTCGTTTCGATGTTATAACTCCTTTAGCTTGACTCTTAGGGTGTCAGGAGTGTAGATCGAAACTTTGTTAGCGTTTCGAAAGTTCGGGCGGAGCTCTTGGTGGGTTTGGCCGCATCTATATAGGATAAAATTCCCTCTATGATTGCTTTACTTGTCGAAAAATGGGTTTTCATGCATATTCATGTTAGATGCATTATTTGTGAATTTTAGAATGCTTCAAATGTATATCTTATGTATGATACAAATTTCGACCTCTATGTAGTAGAGAGTTGCTCATGTTGGGTACATGTATGTGAATAGCATTTTTTTAATTGACTTGAGATCATGCTTTACATAGTGAAGATGACATATACTATACACTCTTAGACTTAGAACTCGTGCTTGGCATAGAAGCCAACACAACGCCATAAACTGGCATTAGATTAAAGTGATATAGACTATAGAGAAAACTAATGTCATAAAGGGGCATTGGGCTTGGCATATTGTATAATATAGTAAGCTAATGTTATAAAGTAACTGTTGGGGCATAAAAAATATATATATATAAAATAAAAAAATAAAAATAAAAAAAAAAAAAAAGAAATAGAATATGTGGTGTATGAAACGGTCCATGCACTAGGTGCATGGACAAAAATCGGATCCAATTACCCTTTTTTTGGGGCACGACCCAAACCCACATCCCATCATCCCCACTACACATGACTAACCACCCACTCCTCCCACATCTCTCAACTTCCCACATCCCTCTATCACACGTTCTAAAAAAAAAAGAGAAAGGAGATCCATAAAACCCACTTGAAAAAAAGAGGAGAGAAAACACCGCTTTTTGAACTTGCAAAATCTTCCACACAAAGAGAATCCATACCCTGTTCAAAAGAGAAAAAAAAAGGTAATTCCCTTCTCTCTCTCGAACAGCAAAAAAAAAGAAGAAAAAGAAAAAGAAAAAAAAACAAAAGCCTCTCTCTCTCTCTCTCTCTCTCTCTCTCTCTCTCTCTCTCTTTCGTAAAAAAAAGAAGAAGAGAAGAGAGAGAGAAATAAAGTTTCTCTTCTCTCTCTCCCTCTCTCTCTCTCTCTCCCTCGGTGAACCCGAGCTCCGACGCTCGAGCTCCGCCGTCGCGAAAATCCCTGCGCCCACCTCCTCTCGCTCCGCTCACCGGCGTGAAGCTTCTTCGTCGCAGAGCTCCGCCGTCGCGAAGGTCCCCGGCGCGAAGCTCCTCTCGTCGCGACACGCCGCCCTCGGCCATCCGCGCGGCACCTCGGCGCGCATCATTTCCTCCTCCCGAGCGATCCCGTCTCGCTCGCCTCCTCGAGCCGCGCGTCGCCTCGCCACCCGCGCCGCGCCTTACTTCAACCGAGCCACCTCGGATCCGGCCGCCCTCGAGCCACCTCGGGCCGCCATCGAGCCACCTCGATCCGGTCGCCTCGAGCCACCTCCGGCCGCCCTCGAGTTCCCTCGGATCCCGCGGCCGCCCTCGAGCCACCTCGGGTCCGGATGCCCTCAACCCGCGCGCCTCGCCGGACCGCGCGCGCCGCCCGAGCCCCTTGCCGGATCCCGAGCATCCTTCCCGAACCACCTCGAGCTCGCACCGTTGCCGAGCTTCTTCGCCGGACCGCGCTGCAGACCCGAGCCCTCGCCCGCGCCCAAGATCCGCGACCCGACCGACCAGCGGAAGCCGCTGCGCGCGCCGAGCGACCCCCGCTCCGTCGAGCCGCGACCCGCTGTTCGCGCCGCGACCCCGCCTCCCGCGCCGGATCCCGTCGATGTCACATCACTCGCGCCGCTCCGGTCCGCATGCCCGCGGTGCACCTTGGCGCCTTGCCGGACTCGAGCCACACCCGCGGCCGTCCTCGTCACCGCGCACCGAAGCCGCGGCCATCTCCACACTCGCCGAGCCACCCGCGGCCATTCCTTGAGCCGTGCCCTCGCCCGCGCCTCGACCTCGCCGCCGCGCGCGCGCGCCTCGTGCCGCCGCCGCACCCCATGCCTCAACCGGACCCGAGCACCCTCGGCCAAGCCTTGAAGCTCGCCGCGCTCTGTCGCCTCGGCCGCGCCGACTCCGCCGCCCGAGCTTATCGACTCGCGCCCGAGCTCCACGCAGACCTCAGCCCTTGACGCCGGACCCGAGCACCCTTCACCGAACCACCTCGAAGCCCATGCCGCGTCGGACCCGAGCCTCCTTCTCGAACCGCCTCGAGTGCCGCCGCGCGGACCCGAGCCTCCTTCTCGAACCGCCGGAGTGCCGCCGCGCCGACCCGAGCCTCCTTCTCGAACCGCTTCAAAGTGCCGCGCCGCGCCGGACCCGAGCACCCTCGGCCGAGCCTTGAAGCTCGCCGCGCCTTGACGACGAGCCGGCGACGACCAAGCCGATCCGACGACGACGGTCGCTCGACGACGGCCGGGCGTGGTGCTTCGCCACCCGCTCGGCTCCGATCCGACGACGACGAAACCGCTCCGACGACGGCCGGGCGTGGTGCTTCGCCACCCGCTCGGCTCCGCCTTGACGAACCAGCCAAGATCGGGCGTGGTGCTTCGCCACCCGCCCCAGTCTTCTCCAATGATGACGACACATCCTGCCCACCACCCGCTCGACGGAAAGCCCAAGAGAGATGTCGACGGCGAGATTGAAAAGAGGAGCGGTGCTCCTCTCAAAAATCATGCCGTCGGTGCACGCCACCGCTCGACGGAAAGCCCAAGAAAGACGTCGACGGCGAGATTGAAAGAGAGGGAGCGGTGCTCCTCTCTAAAAATCATGCCGTCGATGTGCACGCCACCTGCTCGACGGAATGCCCAAAAGAGACGTCGACGGCGAGGCTAAAAGAGAGGGAGCGGTGCTCCTCTCTAAAGCCCATGGCGTCGACATGCACGCCCACCATTTGTTCGACGGCGAAATTGAGAGAGAGAGCGGTGCTCTCCTCTTAAACGAACGCCAACCGCTCGACGGCGAAATTGAGAGAAAGAGCGATGCTCGCCTCTCAAATCTTCTTAAATGAAGTCAAACAAAGACCGCCTGCCAAGTGTTCGACGGCGGATCCGAGAGAGAGAGCGGTGCTCTCCTCTCAAACAAAGTTCGCTCGCTTCCTCTCAAATTGCCCGCCAAGTGTTCGACGGCGGATCCGAGAGAGGTGCTCTCCTCTCAAAAAAAGATCGCCCGCCAAGTGCTCGACGGCGAATCATAAAGAGAGCGATGCTCTCATTTACCTACCAATCATTCGACGGAATGCTTCGCCGACGTGCTAATTCAACCGCCATATGTTTGACGGAATGCCGATATGAACATCGACGGTGCTCTTTGCAAAAACATCACCAAAAAGAGAGAGAATTCTCAAATCAAAGAGAAAAAGAGAGAGATGGCTATATTAAATCCATTTAAATCGAATGTTGAAATTTTGACTCGGTCAAATTAAAATATCATTACATTTGATGCAAGTTAAGTTGAATAAGATCGAATGCACTTGGTTTTGAATCAAAATTCTCAATTTCGATTATTTCAAAATCTCATTTGAATTAACTCATATTTTAAATCTCAAGGGCTTGAATTAGACCCGAACTCACTTAATCTATTTCATAAACCCCATAACCCATATCATTAACCCATGCTATACCCATTACCATCAACCCATATCATTAACCCAAATACCCAATAACCCAATATCCATTTAACCCAATAACCCATATATCCAATAACTCATTCATGAATCCAAAACCCATTAACCTATACCCATTTAACCCATATATCCAATCCTCATTTAACCCAAAATTCATTTAACCCAATCCAAAATCCATTTACCCAAAGAGGCCCAATACCAAAGCCCACTTCGAAATAAAACCCATCAACATAAACTCAGTACACCCGGTCCATGAACATGAACCATAAACCGGTACACCCGGGCCATGAACATGAACCATAAACCTGGACACCCGGTCCATGAACCATGAACCAAAACCCGTACACCAGGTCTATGAACCATGAACCATAAACCTGTACACCCGTTCCATGAACCATGAACCATAAACCTGTACACCCGGTCCATGAACCATGAACCATAAACCTGTACACCAGGTCCATGAACCATGAACCATAAACTACACCCGGTCCATGAACCATGAACCATAAACCCGTACACCAGGTCCATGAACCATGAACCGTAAACTGTACACCAGGTCCATGAACCATGAACCGTAAACTCGTACACCAGGTCCACAAACTATGAACCAAAACTATGGACCAATCCATACACCGAGTCCACAAACTATGGACCAATCCATACACCGAGTCTACAACCTATGATCCTAAGTTCATGAACCATAAACCTATGAACCCATGTTCATAATCCATAAACCCATGAACCTATGTTCATGAACCATAATCCTATGAACCCAAGTTCATAAACCATAAACCTATGAACATAAGTCCATAAACCATATCCAAACCTATGAACCTAAATTCATGAACCAAATCAAGTTCATGAACCAAATCTCACATACCCAATACCATAAACCTTATGTACCAAGTCTAATGTCGACCGAAACGTCGTTAAACTAATCCTGAGTCTAAAACTTCGACCGAAATGTCGTTAAACTAAATCCAAACCCAATTTCGACCGAAATGTCGTTAAACTAAATCCAATTCCAACTTCGACCGAAACGTCGTTAAACTAATCCTATTTCAAATTCGACCGAAATGTCGTTAAACTAATCCAAATCCCAACTCCGACTGAAATGTCGTTAATCCAAACCCAAACTTGACCGAAAAGTCGTTAAACTAAACTCAAACTCAAACCAAATCCAAATCATCCAATTCTCTAGCACATAAAACTAGAGCCAAATCACAACCATACTCGATCAAATTCTAAATATATGCTTAGAATTGATCAAACCATTTAATCAAATTAAACTTGTTGGACTTTAATACATATACTTGGAGTTTAATTTAAATTTGACTAATCCTAATACATATAATTAGGATTTAGTTAATATTTCATCTTAAGATGAATCAAAATCAAATGTGATTAAGCTCTAATACATAAACTTAGAGCCTAATTATATCGACTCTAAAAATATAAAATTAGAGTCTAATTCAAATATTTGAGCTAGTCCTAATACATACATTTGGGATTAAAGCTCAAATCAAACTCTATTGGACTTTATCATATACAGTTAAAGTTCAATAAACCAAATCAAACTCTAATACATATAATTAGAGTTTAATTTGAATCAGATTCGATTAAATCCCAATACATATACAGGGAATTTAATCAATCTTTCATCTTAGGGAGAACAGTGTTAAGCTCCAAAATATATAGAGTCCAACAAAATTAATTTGACCATCTTAGAACATATAACTAAGATGAAATTAAACATTTTCTTTTATACTCTATTCATGTACACTGAGGGTATACCCTTGGTTAAAGCCATGTAATTGAGCAATAAATTACAATATTTCTGTTGTCCAATTCCAGTTTATTTCAATTCTAGCATTTCAAAGGTCTCTTAATCGAAGGTACCCTAACATTTTATAGGGGTAATTAACAATAGACGCTTGCGTTTATTGGAAGCCATGGATCCGCAATCCCTGATAAACTATATATATATATATATATATATATATATACTTAATCTGAATCATGAATACTACCTCACGGGAAATTCAAGATAAATTTCACCGTGCGAGGTACGTCATTCGTGGTGGCAGACAAAATGGCACGCCCAGTGGGACCTGGCTTCTCCTTCCATCTTTGAGACCGATGATATGCTAATAGAATTGGACGATAAATATTTAACCCATATTCGTTATTTCCTTGCAGAAGTAATGGCACCGAAGAACACTGCTACTGCTAAGGGTTCGATGCTGATCAATGTCGGGTCGTTTACCTACCAAAGATCCGTCCTCACCATTGGAGCCGCCGGAGCCGCAATCCGATTCGCACCATCCCCGAGGAGGCTAGGGCTGCGGCTATGGCCCCCGTCAATGCTATCACCAGCACCAACAACGACAACGCTCTAGCTCCCTGCAAGAGCAATGCTGCGGTTCCCCGCCTTCCTTCTCGTGGGAGGCGCCCGAACGTCATCATCTCCAACCCTCCTCACGTTCCCGTGAAGGAGAGGATGATCCCCAACTTTCCTCGCGTCCCAGTGAAGGAGAGGATGACCTCCAACTTTCCTCGCGTCCCCGTGAAGGAGAGGATGACTCCCAATCCTCCTCGTGTCCCCATGAAGGAAAGGATAACTTCCCTTAGCACTTCAAAGAAAATGGAGTTGCAGGGTAGGTTGGTGTTCCTAAACAGAAATGAAGGAACATCGTCGCTGACCCTCCTAAGACGTCAGTCTTCAATAGATTGACGTTCCCCAAGGATACTATATCGCCCATGACGAAGGCATTCAAGAGAAATCTCCGCCGTACTTTGAAACGGCAAGAGACGAACAAGGAAATGAAGTCTCGACAAACCCCACGTGCTAGGTTTGTCACTGGGCCTGACGTTTTGGTCCACAACCGTTACGCGCTCTGAGATTTGTGTGAAAGAACTCACCCACGGCCGTTATGCGCCCAGAGTCAGAAATGGCCCATCTGAAGCCTTCTGCTGCATGTTCTCGTTTGAGAAACAACAGCGAGAACTCTGTCTGCAAGCAAATATACAAAGCCTTTAAAGCTGCAAAAGGAAGGATGAATATAGAGAAGAAGATAGAGAAGCCGAAGTGGCAAAGAAAGTCGACATTGTCACGGGAAGGAAGAAAGACAGAGTGGAGGCCCAAAACTCTCGCTCAAATCAAAGAAGGAAAATCTAAAAATTTGGAGATTCACACTGTGAGAGTTATAGGGCATACACCCGCAAGTGAGGCTGTTGACGAAGAAGAAACAATTCAACAGATCCTTACAAGAGCTGCTGCAAGAAAAGCAGCAGAAGAGAAAGCAAGAGCTAAAGAAGCAAGCTCTTCGCAAAATATTGTGAATAAAGATGATCTACCTGATGATCTATCTGATCCACGAGAGGAAGAAGAGGTTGTGTTCTTCCCGAGGATCCAAAGGATGCTGTGATTGCATCCTTGAGGAAGAAAGTTGATGAAAAAGATAGAGATATCATAAATCTCTATAAGAAGATGGAAGAGGTCATGGATATGATGTTGACTGAAGCAAATGGAAGATCAACGGCATCAAACCAAGACTCTAGCTCGCACGAAGCACATGTACCCCTAAGTCATTGATGAACAAAGGCTAAAACAATCGTTCCTAAAGAGACTACTACCTCTTTGACTAAAGAAGAGATTCATAATCTGATCACTTCTCAAGTTAAAGAGACGGTAGCGGGGGCAAATCCGAAGCCGAAAGGGAAAGGACACCCCTATCTATCGGAATATGACAGTATACCATTTCCAGACGGGTATCAAGTCCCTAAATTTAAAATGTTCTATGGTGTTGGTAATCCTGATCAGCATCTAGCACATTTTAAAGCCATGTGTGGAAATACCGGGAGTAATGGGCCTCTACTCTTACGACAATTTCCACAAAGCTTATCGGGCATAGCTTTTGAATGGTACTACTCCCTCGAGGATGAGTCCATTAAAACTTGGACTGACATGGAAGAAGCTTTCAGAGCAAAATTCGCCACCGTTAGCGATAAGATTGCTATCGCTGATCTAGTAGCTGCCAAACGAAGAAGAGATGAAACAATGCTAGATTATATTACAAGGTGGCGGAACTTAAGTATAAGGTGTGAACAACCTTTAGACCAGCCTCAAGCCGTTGGTCTTGTTAGGGCAATATTGATAACCGGATGGCTCCTTTTCTCGTGCACATCTAGTTGTTCCACCTTCCACGAATTGATAATAAACGTCTCTAGACTGGAGATACCTGATCGCCAAGACTTAGTAAATACACAAAAGACAAAAAGGTATGATACCAAAAGAGTCGAGACGAAAATGGTACAGGCTAGACCGGCACAAGCTAGACCAGCCCGCACGAACATGATAGAGAAAGGTAAGAAGGCAATTACCTCTGCAGTCGAACAGACCCCTGTAAAACCTATGTTTGGGGGTAATAATCCAAAAGGGTTTTCTTTAGAGGAGCGAAGAAACAAAGTATACCCTTTCAAGCGGGAGAAAGTGAAGAAAATTTTTTACGATGCTGTTAAAAATGGTCTTCAACTGCCCGAGCCAAAGAAGCCAGATGATGTAGGGAAAACTGATAATCCAAAATATTGCCTATATCATAGGCTAATTAGCCATCCAATCGAAGACTGTTGGGTTTTCAAAGACTGGGTTGAAAAACAATACAAAACTGGCGAAATCACTCTTTCACAGTCAGTATTGTTAGAGACACCAGTTGAAAAGACCAATTTGATTGGTGTGGGTACTGAAAATACAGAAGAAATTGAGAATGAACTTCCTCCCGAGTTTTGGAATATATTCTTATCTAAGAAAACTCGAAATATGTTGAAATATTTAAAGGAAGTTCCAGGAATAAAGTGGCGAGGCCCTTTGAACCTGTAAGTGCCGAGGGTAAACCCATGCCTTCAACCAAAAAATTAATACTTCACCAAGTCGATGCTAATAACTCGGGAGAAGAAGAATAAGAAATTTGTTGAGCCGGCTGAACCTCAACATAAAAAGCGGCCTATCGAGGAACACATTGACTCGATGGAAGAATATAATCAAGTTGAAAGAGTGCCTCTTCTGATTCATGATTTTATTTCCAAAGCAATAGAAGAAGCTAAGAAAAAGAAGGACTCTGATAAGAAAGAAATTCCCATCGAGGAGTGTGAAGAAAAAGGAGAGCCTTTTTGGGGAGAGACTTGCAGAGTCATCACTGCACGACGAGATGATGAAGAAATTATCTTCTCTGCTAGCCACCTTAGGGAACAAGAAAAGAACCTCAGAGAAGTTCATGACCAATTAGCAGAAATAAAAGAAATGACACGCTGCAACTTTCACAAGGTGAATGATAAAATATTGGACATGACAACACAACTGAATGTGATGTTCTCTATGATGATCGGGATTGAGGCTCGAGTAGAGCAGCTTGATGAAGATTACTCCCCTCCTCAACAGCCTCGCCGCAAAATGACAGAGAGAACGGAAGGTCGAATCGTTACCAAAGCCTATAACTCGATCTTCAAATCGCATTCACCCGAAACTTCTCAAAAAGATAAAGGAAAAGCCCTCTTATAGAAACCAGAGGGGAATGCCCGAGAATGGCGCCAACAGAAGGAGTTAATTCTCAGTCTTCTAACAGCAAAAATACACCCATGTATTGCCCTTTTCATCAAATGAAAGGACATAACTTAGAAAACTGTCGCACTTTTCAATATACAAGAAAGCTAAGAAATCAGTTTTCTCAAAGGGCAAGTGTCGAGCAAAATGTCAGAAGCACAACTTTGACAATCCAGGAGAAAAATAAGCACAAGACTATTCCTTACACACGGGAATCATGCCGTGTCATTACAATATCTGATGACGTGTCAGAAAGCTCTGAGCCGACCCTGAAGGCAAATCAACAGACATCCACACCAAACGATGATACTTATGTTGATCCTTTGGAATTATATGACACTTCAACTCACCGTGATCCAATGAAGAAGTTGTATAGAATGGAGTGTCGCTTAATCAGAATGGAGGGAGAAATGAGGAGGCTCCACAATGAAGTTAGCCTTATAAAGATGAATGTGGACAGTATGGCTGGCGATATAAAAGGCATAGATATTCAAATGAGAACTATAATAGACATGCTCAAAACGGATGCTACTGAAGCATCAAAAAGATATCGGGTCGAGACATGCCGAGTCATAACTACGCAAGCTGATCCGGAGCAATCAAAGTCGACAAAAGCCGAGTACGATGCAAGTTTCTATGAAGCACACATAATTGCTCAAGAGCTTAAAAGAATGTCGATGAGAGGAAATGCAGGGCCATCTTCACTGAAAAAGAAGAAGAATCCAACCTCAAACCAGCAGTCAGAGGTTCACCAGAATAATGAAGCTCTAATCAAAGAAGGAAAAAAGAAAATTATCTCGACAGAGTTCTGTTCCTATCATAATACATGGGGGCACACTCTAGAAAATTGCCGCCAGTGGAAAAAGGTGCAGAATCAACCTATAGACAAGGTGAAGCTAAAGATCAATCAACCGACAGATCCCAAATCCAAAAATCAACGATGGAAGAAACATCTGCCGCGATTCGAAAAACAACAACCCATGACTCGAGAAGAATTCAGAAAAGTATGTTATGATACTTTCGATGATATGAAATTACGCTGTTTTTGGTGTGGAGCGAGAGATCATGCTTATGATGTATGCGTGAAATTTCGGTTACAACTCAAAGAGTCATGTCGGGTAATAACAATCTCCGAAGAGCAATCTGAAGACTCTGTGAATCAAAGAAATAGGGTTAGACAATCTGCTGATGCACTTGAAGATGGTGATAGTGTCTGGGTAGCATACAATACTCCGAGCAGGGATTGCGGCGCAAGGAGAATGGAGTATCGCCTTCTTGAGATAGACAATGATTTGAGGAGAGTGCAGATTGATGTACGCACTCTCGCAACAAACATAGACTGTGTGGCCATGACAATAAAAGAGATACTCAATAAATTGAATACTCTTGAAAAGACTAGAGTCGAAACATGCCAAACTATTACCTGTGGTGTCGACTCTAATACCGAGGAAAATAAAGAAGCTGAGGATTCTCTCCAGATTACACTGAAGTCTAGAAAAGTATTACCTGAAAGGCAAGGGCAGCCACAAAATAGTAAGGATAAAGAAATTCAGATAAATCAAGAGGCACCGACTTCATCAAATCAAGGGAGATTATCGAAGATTGAGTATAACATACTTTCTCATCTAAGAAAAGTGCCTGCCTTGTTGAGTGTATATGATGCCCTAATGATGTCTAAAGAACTTCGGGACGTACTCATTTACGCTTTACAAAATCCCGAGTCATTTTATGCTCACTTTGCCGAGGTGAATATGAAAGAGGCACTATACTCCAGACATATCGCCAATGTCATTTTCACTGATGAGGACATGCTGTTGGGAACTGCTCATCACAATAGGCCATTATATGTGACTGGGACAAGCGATGGAGAGAAGATTAATCGTATTCTAATCGATCCTGGATCCTCAATCAACATTCTGACTCTAAGAACTCTGAAAAGCCTAGCTCTGAATGTCGATCATTTGTCCTCAGAAAGAATTTTGATTCAAGGCTTTAATCAACATAGCCAAAAAGCTCTCGGGTCAATCATTCTTCCTATCAAATTTGGAGCATTACGGACCGATGTCAAATTCTATGTGATAAATGCAGAGACTTCGTACAAAGCATTATTGGGACGGCCTTGGTTGCACGAGTATAATGTTGTCCCCTCTACTCTTCATCAATGTTTGAAATATATCAAGGATGGAGAAGAATTCATAGTTGATGGTGATATACGTCCATTTGGAGTACATGAGATACGATACGAAGATGCAAGATATTTTGCAGAATCTGAAAAAGATATAAAATTGTCTCGCGAACTCGAAGATGGTAAAGTTCAGAGTGATAAAAAATCCTCAAAGGGAAAGATAAAAATTGAGGATAATAAAGAAAATACGATTCCACACTTCGGAAGTGATTCAGAAGATTCCGATGATGAAGAACAATTGAAAAAAATATTGGAAACATTTTCTTCCAAGTTAAATATGCCCTGGGGAGAAGACTCATCAGAGGATGAAGAGGTTTTCTCGACATCCGAATCAAATATGTTCATAAGAACTCCTGAATTGATTGAGGATTTCTTAACTATTACTAGAGTTCCAGATGGACATATAAAGTCTCTTCATACGAGTAAGCCAATAAAAGTGAATGATCTAAAAACCTTCTTTGTACCTCCTCGAGTTGAGAAAGTCGAGGAAAAGAAAAATAAAGAAAGGGATTCTCTTTTATAAGTCAGATGATTATAAACCCTCTGATCTTATCAAGCTCGACAACTCTGATGAGGAAATATATGAGGACGTCAACATACCAGCATATTTTTCGAAAAATCTCAAGAGCATGATGAGTAGCTCAGGATTTCCTATAAGAAGGACACGGGCTAATCGAAATTTTTTTCAGAGAATGTGGAATCCACCGCAAAAAAGAGTTGTGCTTCCAAATGGGCGAACAGTACACACAAGAGGGCTAGGATATCATCAACCTGCTCGGGTGTCTTACAAAGAGAGTGATCAAAACAAATTTCAACTCAATCTCATGCCTCCGACGACAAAGGTAACCCATAATGATTCATCTGCCATACGACATACCTGCACTATGATTACAGTAAAGGATATGGAGCAAGACGAAGACATCAAGCCAATAAAAACAGAGCTTCTGGATTTAAAAGATGCTCCACAAGAGCTTGAGGACGGGGGGCAAGCCACCATTGATGAGCTTTTAGAAATAAATTTGGGCACCGAAGAAGATCGAAGACCCACTTATATCAGTGCACTGCTTTCAGAAAAAGATCAAGATATGTTGAAAGCATTGTTGATAGAATATAAAGACTGCTTTGCTTGGACATATAAAGAAATGCCCGGTCTAGATCCAAGTGTGGCTGTTCATAAACTTGCTCTTAGCCCAGATGTGGCTCCAGTTAAGCAAGCTCCAAGGAGAACAAGAGTTGACTTAGAAGAACAGATCATAGCAGAAACTAAAAAGCTTATTGAAGCAGGGTTCATCAGAGAAGAAAAATACGCTGATTGGATCGCAAGCATAGTCCCAGTAAAGAAGAAAAATGGTCAAATTCGCGTATGCGTCGACTTTCGAGATGTAAATAAAGCATGCCCAAAGGATGATTTTTCACCGCTACCATCGAACTAATGATCGATAACACTTCAAGTTACGAGATGTTTTCTTTCATGGATGGTTCCTCCGGATATAACCGATAAAGATGGCACCCGAGGACGAAAAACATATCGTTTTTAGAACTCCAATTGGCATATCTTTGGCATATACAAGGTTATGCCCTTTGGTCTAAAAATGCAGGAGCCACTTATCAAAGGGCTATGACGGTAATTTTTGATGACTTGCTCCACAAAACTGTTGAGTGCTATGTTGATGATTTGGTTGTCAAAACTGTAAACAAAGCAAATCATTTTGAAGACTTAAGAACAGTTTTCATCAGGTTAAGAAAATATAATCTGAAAATGAACCCTCTCAAATGTGCATTTGGAGTTTATTCGGGCAAATTCTTGGGGTTTATTGTTAGACATAGAGGAATCGAAATAGACCCTGCAAAAATTAAGGCCATCATGGAATTGCCGCCTCCAAAGAATTTGAAGCAATTGCGATCCTTTCAAGGAAGATTGGCATATATTCGAAGATTTATATCAAATCTATCTGGCAGAATTAAACCATTTTCTAAATTGGTGAAAAAGGATGCGCCTTTCATATGGGATGATGATTGTCAAACAAAGATTTGAGGACATTAAGAGATATTTATTAAGTCCCCTGCTGCTTGCCGCCTATTCACGCAGCCATTAATTTTATATACTAAAGACTTGAAGGATCGCTTCTGCACTTCTTGCTCAAAACAATGAAGAAGGAAAGGAAAGTGCTTTATACTATCTCAGCAGGATGTTAGTGGGGGGCAGAAAATTCCTACTCGCCAATCGAAAAGCATTGTCTAGCCCTTATATTTGCCGTTAAGAAATTAAGACATTATATGCTGGAACATAAAATCCACTTAATTTCGAAGGTGGATCCGCTTAAATTCTTAATGACAAGACCAGTTTTGACTGGAAGATTGGCGAAATGGGCTGTTATACTCCTTGAATTTGACATCACTTATGTGCCACAGAAAGCCATCAAAGGTCAAGCACTTGCTGATTTTCTGGCTGCACATCCAATTCCAGATGACTCACCTTTGATCTGCGATTTGCCTGATGAGCACATCATGTTTACTATGGAAGACCAACCCTATTGGAAAATGTATTTCGATGGCGCATCCTCAATTCAACCAAATTTTCACCCAAATATCCCTCGATTAAGGCCGGATAGGGTTAATCTTTGTAACACCCGAAGGAGGCATTTTGAGATACTCATTAGCCCTTTCGAGCCTCGCACAAATAACGAGGCCGAGTACGAAGCTCTTATTGCCGGTTTAGAAATTGCAATCCAGTTGAACATACAAAAATTGCATATCTATGGAGACTCCCAATTAATCATCAACCAAGTTGAAGGGGAGTTTAAAGTACATAAACCTGAGTTGATCAAATATCAAATGAAGGTGAAATGTCTTATAAAGAAAATCCCATGGATAAAAATAGAAAAAGTGTCCAGGGCTATGAATGGAAAAGCTGATGCCTTGGCTAAATTGGCTAAAGAGCTTGCTGATCCTACCATGGATGAAGTCCAAATAATCATACGGAATCGAAAAATATTCTCCCCAGCTGACTTAAATCAAGAAGAAGATACAAAGGAAGCTGAAGTTGCAACCATCGATATAGAAGATGACTGGAGAGAACCGTTCATCGATTTTCTCAAATATAATAAACTGCCAGAAGAAAAGTCAAGACAGGCACAAAGCAAGAAAAGAGCAATGCGATATGTATTCGTTAATGATCAACTTTATCGCAGATCTTATGATCAATTATGGCTTAAATGTTTGTCACCAGATGAGATTAAACAAGTCATACACGAAATTCATTCTGGCATTTGTGGTGCGCACCAATCAGGACCAAAAATGCGCCTTAAAATTAAACATTTGGGGTATTATTGGCCAACCATGATACAAGATTGTATGATGTATGCTAGAAAATGCCATCAATGTCAAATCCACGGTGACTTTATTCATCGACATCCAAATCCCCTGCACCCTACAATCGCTTCATGGCCATTTGATATGTGGGGAACAGATGTGATAGGACCTATCAATCCACCATCTTCCAGGGGGCACAAGTTTATTCTCGCTGCTACAGACTATTTTTCTAGATGGGTTGAGGCAATCCCGCTAAGAGAAGTCAAAGCAGATGATGTCGTCAAATTCTTTAGAGAAAATATTCTATATCGATTTGGAGTTCCAAGACGAATCATATCTGATAATGGAACTGCCTTCAAGAGTTTCAAAGTCAGTAGATTTGCTACTCAACATAAAATTGATTGGAGATACTCTTCGATATATAATGCAAGGGCTAATGGATTGGCTGAAGCCTTTAATAAGACTTTGATAAAGCTATTAAAGAAAATTATTGGTAAAAATCAAAAGGAATGGCATGTGCGGATCATAGAAGCTCTTTGGGCCTATCGAACCACATACAGAACGCCAACTCAAGCAACACCCTACTCTTTGGTGTTTGGCACTGAGGCGGTATTACCACTAGAGGTTGAATTGCCCTCATTGCGGATCGCAGTTCAACACGAGTTAACAAATGAAGAAAATGCTCTACTAAGGCTTGACGAGCTGGATGCATTAGATGAAACTCGGCTAATTGCCCAACAAAATTTGGAACTCTATCAAGCTCAGATGGCAAGAGCATATAATAAGCTCACTCGATACCGCACCTTTAACGTTGGGGAGTTGGTGCTCGTTCTTCGTAGACCAATTATAATCAATAGACACACTGGAAGGAAATTTGATCCAAATTGGGAAGGCCCATATGTGGTGGAAAAGTCTATGAAGGCGGCGCTTATCAATTAATTGATGCCAAAGGTGAAAGACCAATGCCACCTATCAACGGCCGCTTCTTAAAGAAATATTATGTATAAAAAGAAAAAAAAAAGAAAAAAAAAAGAAGTGGATGACATATTGTCTAATGTTCTAGATAATATGGGTAAAATATAAGCCACCAACGGACTTGATTGTTCACATCGGACTTCAAGGATAAAATTGTAAAATTTCCGGCTGTGGTATAACCCCACAGGCAAAATTGGGATCCCCGCTGTGAGAAAACCTTTCGAGGTCCACAGGCAAAAGTTAGGGGAAGGTATCTGGTGAAAACCTATTTGGGCGCCAGATTACTCAAAATGTATTTTGTCTATGACAATGCTAACTCACTTTAGGGTGCTTATGCGCGGCAATTTCGATTGCTTCTCGAGGCAAAATAAATAAAAATTAATCCATGTTCCTTATGGGCGCCATCGCCCAAGATATATTTTGCCTATGACGGAATGCTAACTCACCTTAGGGTCGGTTATGCGCAGCAATTTCGATTGCTTCTCGAGGCAAAATAAATATAAAAATCAATCTATGTTCCCTATCACCACAGATGTATTTTGTCTATGACGGAATGCTAACTCACCTTAGGGTCGGTTATGCGCAGCAATTTCGATTGCTTCTCGAGGCAAAATAAAGAAAAATAATCCATATTTCCTAATTCGACCGCCATGTCGTTAAACTGAGCAATTAAATGCGACCGCCATGTCGTTAAACTGAGCAATTAAATTTGACCGCCATGTCGTTAAACTGAGTATTTGATGTAATTCGACCGCCATGTCGTTAAACTGAGTATTTGATGTAATTTGACCGCCATGTCGTTAAACTGAGCGATTTGATGTAATTTGACCGCCATGTCGTTAAACTGAGCGATTTGATGTAAATTGACCGCCATGTCGTTAAACTGAGTATTTGATGTAATTTGACCGCCATGTCGTTAAACTGAGCAATTTGATGTAATTTGACCGCCATGTCGTTAAACTGAGCAATTAAATGCGACCGCCATGTCGTTAAACTGAGCAATTAAATTTGACCGCCATGTCGTTAAACTGAGTATTTGATGTAATTCGACCGCCATGTCGTTAAACTGAGTATTTGATGTAATTTGACCGCCATGTCGTTAAACTGAGCGATTTGATGTAATTCGACCGCCATGTCGTTAAACTGAGCAATTAAATGCGACCGCCATGTCGTTAAACTGAGCAATTAAATTTGACCGCCATGTCGTTAAACTGAGTATTTGATGTAATTCGACCGCCATGTCGTTAAACTGAGTATTTGATGTAATTCGACCGCCATGTCGTTAAACTGAGCGATTTGATGTAATTTGACCGCCATGTCGTTAAACTGAGCGATTTGATGTAATTCGACCGCCATGTCGTTAAACTGAGTATTTGATGTAACTTGACCGCCATGTCGTTAAACTGAGCGATTTGATGTAATTTGACCGCCATGTCGTTAAACTGAGCGATTTGATGTAAATTGACCGCCATGTCGTTAAACTGAGTATTTGATGTAATTTGACCGCCATGTCGTTAAACTGAGCAATTTGATGTAATTTGACCGCCATGTCGTTAAACTGAGCAATTTGATGTAATTTGACCGCCATGTCGTTAAACTGAGCAATTTGATGTAATATGACCGTCATGTCGTTAAACTGAGCATCTTAATTTGAAATTTCAGTTACCTTGGACTTTTGATATTAGACCTCGGTGGCGATCAGAAAGTTGAAATCGAGCAAGGAGATTATCACCTTTTCCACCTTGTTTAAATCCACAAGCTTGAAAAGGCGGGGGGCATTTGTTGGGGCATAAAAAATATATATATATAAAAAATAAAAATAAAAAAAATAAAATAAAAAAAAAAAGAAATAGAATATGTGGTGTATGAAACGGTCCATGCACTAGGTGCATGGACAAAAACGGATCCAATTACCCTTTTTTGGGGGCACGACCCAAACCCACATCCCATCATCCCCACTACACATGACTAACCACCCACTCCTCCCACATCTCTCAACTTCCCACATCCCTCTATCACACGTTCTAAAAAAAAAAGAGAAAGGAGATCCATAAAACCCACTTGAAAAAAAGAGGAGAGAAAACACCGCTTTTTGAACTTCCAAAATCTTCCAAACAAAGAGAATCCATTCCCTCGTTCAAAAGAGAAAAAAAGGTAATTCCCTTCTCTCTCTCGAACAAAAAAAAAAAAGAAGAAAAAGAAAAAAAAAAAAACAAAAGCCTCTCTCTCTCTCTCTCTCTCTCTCTCTCTCTCTCTCTCTCTCTCTCTTTCGTAAAAAAAAAAGAAGAGAAGAGAGAGAGAAATAAAGTTTCTCTTCTCTCTCCCTCTCTCTCTCTCTCTCCTCTGAACCCGAGCTCCGACGCTCGGAGCTCCGCCGTCGCGAAAATCCCTGCGCCCACCTCCTCTCGCTCCGGCCACCGGCGTGAAGCTTCTTCGTCGCAGAGCTCCGCCGTCGCGAAGGTCCCCGGCGCGAATGTCCCCGGCGCGGCTCCTCTCGTCGCGACTCGCCGCCCTCGGCCATCCGCGCGGCACCCTCGGCGCGCATCATTTCCTCCTCCGCCGCCGAGCGATCCCGTCTCGCTCGCCTCCTCGAGCCGCGCGCCGCCTCGCCACCCGCGCCGCGCCTTACTTCAACCGAGCCACCTCGGATCCGGCCGCCCTCGAGCCACCTCGGGCCGCCATCGAGCCACCTCGGATCCGGCCGCCCTCGAGCCACCTGCCGCCCTCGAGTTCCCTCGGATCCCGCGGCCGCCCTCGAGCCACCTCAGTCCGGATGCTGGACCGCGCCGCCGCCGCCGAGCCCCTTGCCGGATCCCGAGCATCCTTCCCGAACCACCTCGAGCTCGCACCGTTGCTCCGAGCTTCTTCGCCGGACCGCGCAGACCCGAGCCCTCACCGCGCCCAAGATCCGCGACCCGACACCACCGCCGACCCCGTTGCCGCCGCGCGCCGAGCGACCCCGTCCGTCGAGCCGCGACCCGCTGTTCGCGCCGCGACCCCGCCTCCCGCGCCGGATCCCGTCGATGCCGCGTCATCACTCGCGCCGTCCGGCCCGCATGCCCGGTGCATCTTGGCGCCTTGCCGGACTCGAGCCACACCCGCGGCCGTCCGTCGCCGCGCGCTGATCAGTCCGCGGCCATCTCCACACCTCGCCGAGCCACCCGCGCCATTCCTTGAGCCGCGTGCCTCGCCCGCGCCGACTCACACACGCCGCGCGCCTCGTGCCACACAGACCCCATGCCTCACCGACCCGAGCACCTCGCCAAGCCTTGAAGCTCGCCGCGTCGCCGCCTGGCCGCGCTCGACCCGCCGCCCGAGCTTATCGACTCGCGCCGAGCTCCATGCAGACCTCAGCCCTTGACGGCCGGACCCGAGCACCCTTCACCGAACCACCTCGAAGCCCATGCCGCGTCGGACCCGAGCCTCCTTCTCGAACCGCCTCGGAGTGCCGCCGCGCCGGACCCGAGCCTCCTTCTCGAACCGCCTCGAGTGCCGCCGCGCCGGACCCGAGCCTCCTTCTCGAACCGCAAGTGCGCGCCGCGCCGGACCCGAGCACCCTCGGCCGAGCCTTGAAGCTCGGCTGCGCCTTGACGGCGAGCCTTGGCGACGACCAAGCCGATCCGACGACGACGAGTCAAGCCCGACGACGGCCGGCGTGGTGCTTCGCCACCCGCTCGCTCCGATCCGACGACGACGAAACCGCTCGACGACGGCCGAGCGCACACCCGCTCGGCTCCGCCTTGACGAACTGGCCAAGATCGGGCGTGGTGCTTCGCCACCCGCCCCGCTCTTCTCCAATGATGACGACACATCCCGCCCACCACCTCGCTCGACGGAAAGCCCAAGAGAGATGTCGACGGCGAGATTGAAAAGAGGGAGCGGTGCTCCTCTCTAAAAATCATGCCGCTGCGTGCACGCCACCTGCTCGACGGCAAGCCCAAGAGAGACGTCGACGGCGAGATTGAAAGAGAGGGAGCGGTGCTCCTCTCTAAAAATCATGCCGTCGATGTGCACGCCACCTGCTCGACGGAATGCCCAAAAGAGACATTGACGGCGAGGCTAAAAGAGAGGGAGCGGTGCTCCTCTCTAAAGCCCATGGCGTCGACATGCACGCCCACCATTTGTTCGACGGCGAATTGAGAGAGAGCGGTACTCTCCTCTTAAACGAACGCCAACCGCTCGACGGCGAAATTGAGAGAAAGAGCGATGCTCGCCTCTCAAATCTTCTTAAATGAAGTCAAACAAAGACCGCCTGCCAAGTGTTCGACGGCGGATCCGAGAGAGAGAGCGGTGCTCTCCTCTCAAACAAAGTTCGCTCGCTTCCTCTCAAATGAAGTCAAATAAAGCGTGCCCACTAAGTGTTCGACGGCGGATCCGAGAGAGAGAGCGGTGCTCTCCTCTCAAACAAAGTTCGCTCGCTAATTGCTCGGCGGCGAATCATAAAGAGAGCGATGCTCTCATTTACCTACCAATCATTCGACGAATGCTTCGCCGACGTGCTAATTCAACCGCCATATGTTTGACGGAATGCCGATATGAACATCGACGGTGCTCTTTGCAAAAACATCACCAAAAAGAGAGAGAATTCTCAAATCAAAGAGAAAAAGAGAGAGATGGCTATATTAAATCCATTTAAATCGAATGTTGAAATTTTGACTCGGTCAAATTAAAATATCATTACATTTGATGCAAGTAAAGTTGAATAAGATCGAATGCACTTGGTTTTGAATCAAAATTCTCAATTTCGATTATTTCAAAATCTCATTTGAATTAACTCATATTTTAAATCTCAAGGGCTTGAATTAGACCCGAACTCACTTAATCTATTTCATAAACCCCATAACCCATATCATTAACCCATGCTATACCCATTACTATCAACCCATATCATTAACCCAAATACCCAATAACCCAATATCCATTTAACCCAATAACCCATATATCCAATAACTCATTCATGAATCCAAAACCCATTAACCTATACCCATTTAACCCATATATCCAATCCTCATTTAACCCAAAATTCATTTAACCCAATCCAAAATCCATTTACCCAAAGAGGCCCAATACCAAAGCCCACTTCGAAATTAAACCCATCAAAATAAACCTGTACACCCGGTCCATGAACCATGAACCATAAACCTGTACACCCGGTCCATGAACATGAACCATAAACCTGTACACCCGGTCCATGAACCATGAACCATAAACCTGTACACCCGGTCCATGAACCATGAACCATAAACCTGTACACCCGGTCCATGAACCATGAACCATAAACCCGTACACCAGGTCCATGAACCATGAACCGTAAACCTGTACACCAGGTCCATGAACCATGAACCGTAAACCTGTACACCAGGTCCACAAACTATGAACCAAAACTATGGACCAATCCATACATCGAGTCCACAAACTATGGACCAATCCATACACCGAGTCTACAACCTATGATCCTAAGTTCATGAACCATAAACCTATGAACCCATGTTCATAATCTATAAACCCATGAACCTATGTTCATGAACCATAATCCTATGAACCCAAGTTCATAAACCATAAACCTATGAACATAAGTCCATAAACCATATCCAAACCTATGAACCTAAATTCATGAACCAAATCAAGTTCATGAACCAAATCTCACATACCCAATACCATAAACCTTATGTACCAAGTCTAATGTCGACCGAAACGTCGTTAAACTAATCCACGAGTCTAAAACTTGACCAAATGTCGTTAAACTAAATCCAAACCCAATTTCGACCAAATGTCGTTAAACTAAATCCAATTCCAACTTCGACCAAACGTCGTTAAACTAATCCTATTTCAAATTCGACCGAAATGTCGTTAAACTAATCCAAATCCCAACTCCGACTGAAATGTCGTTAATCCAAACCCAAACTTGACCGAAAAGTCGTTAAACTAAACTCAAACTCAAACCAAATCCAAATCATCCAATTCTCTAGCACATAAAACTAGAGCCAAATCACAACCATACTCGATCAAATTCTAAATATATGCTTAGAATTGATCAAACCATTTAATCAAATTAAACTTGTTGGACTTTAATACATATACTTGGAGTTTAATTTAAATTTGACTAATCCTAATACATATAATTAGGATTTAGTTAATATTTCATCTTAAGATGAATCAAAATCAAATGTGATTAAGCTCTAATACATAAACTTAGAGCCTAATTATATCAGACTCTAAAAATATAAAATTAGAGTCTAATTCAAATATTTGAGCTAGTCCTAATACATACATTTGGTATTAATACTCAAATCAAACTTTATTGGACTTTATCATATACAGTTAAAGTTCAATAAACCAAATCAAACTCTAATACATATAATTAGAGTTTAATTTGAATCAGATTCGATTAAATCCCAATACATATACAGGGAATTTAATCAATCTTTCATCTTAGGCTGAACCATGTTGAGCTCCAAAACATATAGAGTCCAACAAAATTAATTTGACCATCTTAAAACATATAACTAAGATGAAATTAAACATTTTCTTTTATACTCTATTCATGTACACTGAGGGTATACCCTTGGTTAAAGCCATGTAATTGAGCAATAAATTACAATATTTCTGTTGTCCAATTCCAGTTTATTTCAATTTTAGCATTTCAGAGGTCTCTTATTCGAAGGCACCCAAACATTTTATAGGGGTAATTAACAATAGACGCTTGCGTTTATTGGAAGCCATGCAATCTCACTCGATAAACATATATATATATATATATATATATATATATATATATATATATATATATATATATATATATATATATATATATATATATATATATATATATATATATATATATATACTTAATCTGAATCATGAATACTACCTCACGGGAAATTCAAGATAAATTTCACCGTGCGAGGTACGTCATTCGTGGTGGCAGACAGTAACATTAGGCTTGAATCATGTGTGGAGTAGCAAACCTAATGTCATAAAGTGGCATTAGTGTCGAAACTTGATATGGACATAATGAAATGCAATGTCATAAATGGGCATTGCACTAAACCTTTGGGGATTACTAGTGACTATTACCATGTTAGAGACATGATGATTGGATACTTGAGATGATGACCATGCTTACTTGCCATTTGTGCTCATTCGCACATGCTCGTGAGGGTCGCTCCCTACAAGCCGGCACTCTGGATAGCCTTTGCGACATATATTCGCTCGTGCGGTATCGAGAAGCCTACGGGGCCAAGTAGGATAGACTCATTCCTTAAGAAAAATATTGGGGCTACCACAGCACTTAGACGGCACAAGTCGGACTACACTCGTGTAGGTCCTAAACAAGATTGAACAATGACATTAATTAGTAAATGATGATCACTACTAGATAGGTTATAGTAGTTGGATTATTTTGACATGCTTATAGCATAGCTTTAGGGACATTAGGACACGTAGTATACTTGATAGTTTTACTTGTTGTATCGTAGTATACTTGGTTGTCATGATAGAGCATACTCATTATATATTGGCATATTGGATCATGATAACATTGATATATATCATTTTATGGCATAGTAGTTTAGCATCTTATACATGCTTTCATATCAACAGTTTAGTTTTGTACTCTATCATGTTCTCTTTATTTTGGACCTAGTGGTGCATTTTGCTCAGGCCAGTAATTGTCCACTCGGAACTATAAAGTATAGTTCTCACCCCATATTTCATCTTTCTTTTCAGAGCCTTCCGCGCCGGGGGAGGCCAAGGACCGAGGAATGGGTATCACCTCGGGATAGCTAGCTGCCACGAGGGACTTGTCAATAGGTGGTCTACCTCTCGATCTTTTTATTTTGGAGAGGTTTTGAGAGTTCTACCTGTGTATAGAGACCACCATTTTTGGATGTACTAGTGCAGATTTTGGAGACGTTGTGATGTATTAATTACCTTATGTTCTACTATACTTTCTTCATAGTGGTTTAGCTTTCTTGTTGATAGATTTAGTTGTATACTTGCTCTGATATCTCTAGATGTTTACTATTGCTTGTTTTACTTCCGCTATTGTTGTAGACACCTTATATGTGCAGGCATATGGCCGGTCTGGGCGCACTGCCGGGAGGGCCTCCGTCGGTCCCGGGACGTGATAGATTAATTTGGTATCAGAGCCTAGGCTAGAGTTTTAGTGGACCTAGCAAACCTTAGGCCGGTTGGACTATAGGAAATAGGCTCGTGAAAGACGAGCTATATTTGACTTGTAAGCGAAAGTACGATGATTGGGTTTTATTATAACTCCGCGGAGGGTTTTATTAAAAAGTTGGAGTTTAATCGAAGTGTATAGCTTCTAACTTCACGGAGGGTTACGTTGGCGGCCGACAACGTAACATCGGGAGTCAGTAGTCAAGCACACTTCATTAATTTCGCATGATTTGGGTATTATTTGTTGACCGGGGTTATGATAGTGTGGGTTTTATTAACTTGCGATTTTATGATGCTGCAGTGATAATGCTGATTACTCGCTCCAAATCTGTCGGGGCGGAGAACGCGGCAGACTTCGAGGAGGTGTAGACCTCCGCTACCTCCGGATCCGGCAAGGTCCGTGAGTTGAGGAGCCAGCTTGCGGCCCTCACCGATCTTGTGACACAGCAGGCGACGACGACCTAGCAGCAGGTCGAGGCGACGCGCCGACAGGAGGCGCGGATAAAGCGCCTGGAGGATATTCTTCTGCAACAGGCGGCTGTAAGGGAGGCCCAGGTTCCTATACCACATACGGCAGCCGAGAAGGTAGCACCGAGGGCGCAGTCACCCGGGCTCGGGTCTTCACAGACGACTTCGTCAGTTGCACCCCAGGAGAGAGTAGCCACGGCATCCCCAGTTCAGATGCCCCCAACAAGAGCAGTGTTTTCTATGATGGTTGAGGGGCCGGAGCGCGACCGACTTATGAACCGCCTCAACGAGTTCAGGAGGTGCAAGCTGTGGATCTGCGACGAGGCGAACGTGGATCATTAGATAGTGGAGAAATGGCTTATGCATATAAAAAAACTATTTCGAGATACCTTTGTAGAGGAGAGGGACAGGATTTGGCTCGCCACACACCACTTGAACGGCGAAGCCTACCGTTGGTGGTTGGATATCCAGGAGAACCCCAACACCGACCTAGCAACGATCACATGGAAGAGGTTCAAGGAACTCCTACTAGAGCACTACTTCCCCGATAGTATCAGGAGACAGATGGAAAAAGACTTGCGCGGTTTGCACCAGGAGGAGCGGAGCGTAACCGAGGACGAGAGGGAGTTTACCCAACTTCTGCATTGCATGTCGTTCGTTGTGCAGGACGACAAGGATAACGCCCGTATTTTTTAGAGTGGACTCCGATCATCCATCTTTCGGTTTGTACAGTCTTCCAACTTGCAGACCTATCGAGAGATGGTGAACCGCGCTCTCATTGTGGAGAGGGGCGCGGAGGATATTCGGGAGCGACAGGAAGGCTTGAATCGGGGCAAGGGTAAAAGGCCCGCAGGCGAGGGTGCGAGCCAAACGCACTCAAGGAAACCGCAGAAGCACCCCAGTAACCAGACACGAGGACGTAGTACGCCAGCACAGCGCCGAGGATCAGAACGTCGCCAGACACCGCGCTGCGTGATCTGTAGTGGACCCCACTACCCGCGGCAGTGCCCACAGGATCATGGCAGGTGCTATTCTTGCGGCCAGGAGGGTCATTTTCAGTCAGACTGTCCGAAGGGATCAGTTTCAGTGCCGTCATCAGTATCGGCACCAGCTTCACCAGGTCCCGGCCAGAGGACGTCTACTGCACACTACCAGGCCGGGTGGCCACCAGTGCAGAGGCAGACTTAGGGGTCTCGACAGGACCCGAGTGGGCGCAAGTATGCAGCCTAGATTGAGGTGGCAGCGGCCAAGGATGTGGTAGCAGGTATCATTTTACTTTATGGCGTTCGAGTACGTGCTTTATTTGATACCGGTGCATCGCATTCATTCATAGACCGGCTGTTTGCCGAGTTGCATGGCATCCCTTTGACATCTTTGTTGCATCCGGGACAAGTTATCGTGCCCGACCATATTTTGGATATCCGAGAATTTTGCTTTAGTTGCCCACTACGGGTTGGAGATTGGATCATACCCGTAGATCTTTTAGCATTGCATAAACTCGGGGAGTTTGATGTAGTTTTGGGCATGGATTGGTTGACCAAGTATTTCGCAACTATCAATTGTAAAAATCGAACGGTGACTTTTAGAGAGTTGGGGCAGGAGGAGGTGGTTTTAAGAGGATGCCAGAGTTCGCTGTTTGCGATGACCATTAGCTCCTCACGAGGTAGGCAGCTGATTAGCAGAGGATGCATAGCTTATTTGGCTATTATTGTGTTGTAGGGTGATGATTACACCCCTAGGATTGAGAACATCTCGGTAGTACGGGAGTTTTAAGATGTGTTTCCAGCAAAGTTACCAGGTATGCCACCTGATAGGGAGATTGAGTTTGTAGTAGATCTCGTCCCTGGGACTATTCCAATCTCTAAGGCGCCCTATAGGATGGCACCAGCTGAGTTAAAGGAGCCGAGGGCACAGTTGCAAGATTTACTGGATAAAAATTTTGTGCGGCCAAGTGTTTCACCTTGGGGAGTACCAGTTCTATTCGTGAAGAAAAAGGACAGATCACTTCGCTTATGTGTGGATTATCGTGAACTGAATAAAGTCACGATTAAGAATAAGTATCCGTTGCCAAGGATAGATGATCTATTTGATCAGTTCTAGGGATCGAGTGTGTATTCCAAGATCGACTTGCAGTCGGGATACCACCAGTTAAAGATCAAGCCTGAAGATGTGTCGAAAACGATTTTTAGAACACGGTATGGACATTATGAGTTCACTGTTATGCCGTTCGGGCTTACTAATGCCCCGGCAGCTTTGATGGATTTAATGAGCCGTGTTTTCAAGCCTTATCTAGACAGGTTCGTCGTGGTGTCCATCGATGATATTTTGGTCTATTCCCGAAGTGATGCAGATCACGAGGGACACTTGAGACTTATACTTCAAGTGCTTAGAAAAATAAAATTTTTTGCCAAATTGAAGAAGTGTGAGTTTTGGCTTAGAGATGTGGTATTTTTGGGCCATTTGATTTCGGGATTAGGTATAGCCGTGGATCCTAGGAAGATTGAAGCCATCAAGGATTGACCAAGACCGACGAGTGTCACCGAGATACAGAGTTTTATCGGTTTGGCCTGCTACTATCGGAGGTTTGTTGAGGGATTTGCTAAGTTGTCTACTCCCCTCACGAGGCTCACGCATAAAGGCACCAAGTTTATTTGTAATGATGCATGTGAGAAGAGGTTCCAAGAGTTGAAACAGAGATTGACGACCGCCACAATCCTAACCTTGCCAGTTGCTGGAGTAGGGTATGTGATTTATAGTGATGCTTCATTTAATGGATTGGGCTGTGTTTTAATGCAGGACGGGAAAGTGATCACGTATGCTTCTCGCTAATTGAAGGAATATGAAAGAAATTATCCTACTCATGATTTGGAGTTGGCGGCCGTAATCTTTGCATTGAAGCTATAGCGCCATTATCTTTATGGCGAGCGGTGTGAAGTGTACACGGATCACAAGAGATTAAAGTATTTATTCACTCAGAAGGAGTTGAACTTGAGACAGTGCAGATGGTTGGAGCTTCTCAAAGATTATGACCCGATGATACTTTACCACCCGGGCAAGGCCAACGTGGTGGCGGATGCGCTAAGTCAGAAATCGACGGAAAACTTAGCGATGCTTATGGTTACTCAACCGTCGTTGATCCAGCAGATGAAGTGGTTGGATTTGGAGGTGGTGGCTTCTGATACACCATTGAGACTGATGACTTTGGTAGTGCAACCTACATTATTGGAGAAAATTAAGAAAAAACAAGTTCACGATATAGAACTGCAAAAAGTACAAGCTAGGATGGTCAATGGTTGCACCGGCGACTTTACGGTGAACGGTGGTGCATTGATGCGTTTTCGTGGGCAAATTTGTCTACCGGCAGAATTGGCACTTAAAGAGTATATTCTTCGAGAAGCACACCGTGAATCCTATGCTATACATTCGGGAGGCACCAAGATATATAAGGACTTAAAGTTGCGATATTGGTGGCCCGGGATGAAAAAGGACGTTGGCGAGTTTGTTGCTAAATGCTTAACTTGCCAACAAGTGAAAGCTGAGCACCGAGTCCCCACAGGAAAATTGCAGAGCTTATCGATTCCCGTGTGGAAGTGAGAGAAGATCACCATGAATTTTGTGATGGGATTGCCTCGCTCTCAGGCTGGGCATGATGCTATATGGGTGATCGTGGATAGGTTAACGAAATTTGCACATTTCATACCTATTCATACTATATGAACAGGTGAGAAACTCGCACAGGTATACTTGGACGAGGTTGTGTGACTGCACGGGGTACCTACTTCTATAATATCGGATCGAGACTCTCGTTTTGTATCTCACTTTTGGAGGAGCTTTCAGGATGCCTTGAGCACGCGCTTTGATTTCAGCACTGCTTTCCACCCTCAGAGTGACGGGCAGTCAAAGCGCACTATACAGACTCTTGAGGATATGCTTCGAGCCTGTATGATAAACTTTCAGGGAGGATGGTCACAGCATCTACTGATAGCAGAATTTGCTTATAATAGTTGGATTACTTTGACATACTTATAGCATAGCTTTGGGGACATTAGAACACGTAGTATACTTGATAGTTTTACTTGTTGCTTCATAATATACTTGGTTGTCATGATAGAGCATACTCATCATATATTGGCATATTAGATCATGATAGCATTGATATATATCATGTATTTTGTGGCAAAGTAGTTTAGCATCTTATACATGCTTTCATATCAGCAGTTTAGTTTTGTACTCTATCATGTTCTCTTTATTTTGGACCTAGTGGTGCATTTTGTTCATGTCAGTAATTGCCCAATGGGAACTATAAATTATAGTTCTCACGCCCCATGTTTCATGTTTCTTTTCAAAGCCTTCCGCGCCGTGGGAGGCCAGGGACCGAGGAAAGGGTATCGCCTCGGGATAGCTAGCTGCCGCGAGGGACTTGTCGATAGGTGGTCTACCTCTCGATATTTTTATTTTGGAGAGGTTTTGAGAGTTCTACATGTGTATAGAGACCATTATTTTTGGATGTACTAGTGAGGGTTTTGGAGACGTTTTGATGTATTACCTTATATTCTACTATACTTTCTTCCTAGTGGTTTAGCTTTCTTGTTGATAGATTTAGTTGTGTACTTGCTCTGATATCTCTAGATGTTTACTATTGCTTGTTTTATGTAAGAAAGTAAATTTTCGAATTTCGAGAGTTGTACTTCGTCCAGAATCGACTATTTATCGAGTGGGTATGCTTCGGAAAAGCCGAAGAAGTCAAAAATTCAAAAAGTGCTTTGAAGTTGGAGTCCACGAGAGCAAACAGTGCAAAAATCTGCACTTTGCAGATTCTGCTCTCGGGGACCAGTCCCTGGCATGAGGGACCGGTTCCTATAAGTGTGGTGCGCTGACAGAGAGCTGCGCGCGCGAGACTGCTCTCGGAAACCGGTCCCTAGCGGGGGGGACCGGTCCCCCTGAGCAATGAGGGGTCCCAGTGGGGGACCGGTCTCCCAACGAGAGATCGATTCCCGTAATTGTCCTACGAGAGCAAGCTCTCGGGACCGGTCTCAGATGGAGGGACCGGTCTCTCGGGGACTAGTCCTTTTGGGGACAGATTGGTCCTCCACACGCGAAAGCGCTGACAGAGAGCTTCTACCCGCAAGAGTTGCTCTCGGGGACCGGTCCTCCCATAGAGAGACCAGTCCTCGAGCACGAAATGGGCCTAGTCTGGGCAATGTGAGAGAAGCAAAGTGGAGGGGTTCTAATGCAATTGTTACATTAGTTGAGGGGTATAGCTGGGAGATCCCTCTCTTCCACCCTCATTTCTTACCCTCACACCCTCATTTCTCTCTCCCTCTCTTTCTCTAGAAAGAAAAGAAGAAGAAGAAGAAGAAAAAGAAGAAAGAGAAGAAGTAGAAGAAAGAGGAGAACTTGGAGGAGATCCTTACCACCATCTTCTTCTCTTTCTCTCTATACCATTGGAGCTAGCTTTAAGGTAAGCTTCTCAACCCCAGCATGGTAGAAATCTACGTGTTGATACCAAAATTGAGCCGACCTAACCCACGTATGAGATAATAAGAACACGTGGTACACCAGGAGTCGGCAATAAGGCGCCTGAAGGACAAGAAGGCGGGAACGGTTGAAGATTGGAGCGTAACTTCCATGAGAAGTTAATGTAACTTCCACGGGAGTTAGTGTAACTTCCACAGGGCGTAACTTCCATGAGAAGTTAGTGTAACTTCCACGATGATGGTTACAACCACTTCCTCCCTTCAACCAACCAATAATGCAGGCTATAAATAGGAACTTTGAAGCCTGCAATAGAGGTCTTTGTCCCTGCGCACAAAAGACCACCCTTATTCTACCGCATCTTTCTTTCCTGCATTTACTGCTTTCCTAGGAGTAGCATGTAACCTAGAATTTTGGAGTCCTGTCGCCGCGGGCATCACTCCCGGAGTCTGCCTTCGGTGGCATCACTCCGCTCTTTGTTGTAATCTTTAGAGTCTGTCTGCCCTTTGGGCATCACTTTTGAGGATTACAGTCTATCCTTTGTATTCCCCAGTGTATTTTCTCAATATAAATCATTACTCGGCTGATCCGGGCCGACTGTTTAAGACTTTTTCTAGCCATTCGGCTCTTACTTTGCTTGATCTTTTACTTGTGCTGGCTATTCGGCTCTTTTCGCCGGAACGAAGTGAGAATAGAGCTTTCGAACCCGAGCGGTCTGATCCCTCGCCGATCGAATCGTTTGAAGATCAGAAGGGCGCATTTCTCGAGGGTCATCAATCTGAACCGCTTTCTATCCCGACGCACTTCCCGAGGAGGATCTAGTACCGGTTCTGGGATCGGGAGAATTTCAGAGACAAACAATTTTGGCACGCCCGGTGGGACACACTCAGGTTTTCCTAATCTAAACTTTTTCATATGGCTGACGATACTGCTATGAACCTCCGGAATAGAGTCATTCCCAGGCCTTCAGGGAATGACCAAGCTAGTAGCGCCGAAAATACGAATGAGAATCAGGCGGTGCTACCTGTTGGAGGCGAGACTAGTGGGCAGTCGGCTTATCAAAAGCCGAGTCTAACTCAGGCACTCGGCCAGATGAGCCGAGTTCTGCAAACTTTAGATCAAAATATCCATCAAAGTACCGCTCGACTAGACGCGGTGCTGGCCGCCATCACGGCCTATAATGAAAATATTGTTCGAATTAGACAATTATTTATCCGAAACGAGCAACCTTATGAAGGGCAACAAGGGCCCCTAAATGCGCCGGTGCAACAAAATCCAGTCACGCCGGCGGCTCAAACTGTTTATAGGTCGGCGAATATAAACGCCGACCCGCAGTCGGGGATTACATCGGGTTTACCTCCTTTACCAGCTTACCAACCCCAAAATATAGGGGCTAGAGCTGGGGGGCAGGCTCCCAATATGCAAGGAGTTAACCCTATTACACCGAATTTCGGTCTACCGCAAGGACCGAATGTAGTACAAGCACATATTCCCTTGCAGGGAAACAATAATGAAATATACGCACAGATTGAAGAAGTCATCCGAAATACTTTCGAAGTTGGCGCAAGGCCGGCAGTGCGGCCCGTATTTAGATCTCCATATCCCGCGAACATCGACGTGGAGCATCCGTATCCGGCAAATTGGAAAATGCCGAAATTCGACAAGTTCTCAGGCGATGAGACCGAGAATACTATCGAGCATATAGCCCGGTTCACGGCCCAATGTAGAGAAGCGGCCGCTGACTCATTTTTAAAATTTCGATTATTTCACACGTCGTTAACTAAGACGGCGTTTATTTGGTATACAAGTTTATCAGCCAATTCCGTCCAAGCTTGGGACGAATTGGAAAGAAAATTTCATGAGCAATTTTATAGGTCGAGTCACAAATATCGATAGCCGATTTGGCTTTATACCGACAAAAGTCGGGTGAAACTAAGAGTATTTGAATCGTTTCAAAATAGCCAAAATCCGATTGCTTTACGAGAATGCCGGAATCAGAGTTCGCCAAAATGGCGTTAAATGGTCTACATTTTAAGATAAAAGACCATTTTGAAGATAAGCATTTTGCTAACCTATTTGATTTAGGTGTTCGAGTTGCCCAATATGAGCAATTCCAAAAGAAAAGTGAGGATGATCGGCAATGGAGCCGATATAAAAATCAAAGTAAAGGAAAGGAGAAATCCTTGCTAGAAGAACAGTCGGTTCAAAAAGAGCCGAGTCAATCGGATGAAAGTGAAGAATCGGCTGATGAAGCCGAGGTATAGCCACTTTCTTCAAGGAGAAAATTCTTGATAGAAGAACATTCGGTTCAAGAAGAGTCGAACCGATCGAATAAAAAAAAAATCGGTTGATAAAGCCGAGATATATGCGGCAGAGATTATAAAGAGCCGTTTTCTTTAAGCCGACCAAGACCAGCGAAAATAAAGTTTGGGTCTCTACGATCGATTTATAATAGTCATCCGAATGTTCATTCGAAAGACTATTGGGGGGGCATTGTTGATACCAAAATTGAGCCGACCTAACCCACGTATGAGATAATAAGAACACGTGGTACACCAGGAGTCGGCAATAAGGCGCCTGAAGGACAAGAAGGCGGGAACGGTTGAAGATTGGAGCGTAACTTCCATGAGAAGTTAATGTAACTTCCACGGGAGTTAGTGTAACTTCCACAGGGCGTAACTTCCACGAGAAGTTAGTGTAACTTCCACGATGATGGTTACAACCACTTCCTCCCTTCAACCAACCAATAATGCAGGCTATAAATAGGAACTTTGAAGCCTGCAATAGAGGTCTTTGCCCCTGCGCACAAAAGACCACCCTTATTCTACCGCATCTTTCTTTCTGCATTCTTGCTTTCCTAGGAGTAGCATGTAACCTAGAATTTTGGAGTCCGTCGCCTCTTCGGGCATCACTCCCGGAGTCCGTCGCTCGGTGGCATCACTCCGCTCTTTGTTGTAATCTTTAGAGTCTGTCTGCCCTTTGGGCATCACTTTTGAGGATTACAGTCTATCCTTTGTATTCCCCAGTGTATTTTCTCAATATAAATCATTACTCGGCTGATCCGGGCCGACTGTTTAAGACTTTTTCTAGCCATTCGGCTCTTACTTTGCTTGATCTTTTACTTGTGCTGGCTATTCGGCTCTTTCCGCCGAACCGAAGTGAGAATAGAGCTTTCGAACCCGATCGGTTTGATCCCTCGCCGATCGAATCGTTTGAAGATCAGAAGGGCGCATTTCTCGAGGGTCATCAATCTGAACCGCTTTCTATCCCGACGCACTTCCCGAGGAGGATCTAGTACCGGTTCTGGGATCGGGAGAATTTTGGAGACTAACACTACGGTTTGGGTTAATAGCTCTAGAAATGGATCAAATGGACCTCTAGCAACTTCTAAATAGATCAATGCTAGAATCTAGAATTTTGTTGGAGGGGTTTGCTATACTTGCAAATCTAGGGCTCCAAAATGGGATTTTTATTAATAAAGGGGTTTGATCTCAATTGATGGCCTCTTAACCTAATTGGTAAGTGTCTAAACGCATTGGCGAAGACGGATTCGCGTTTCGTCGAACGGGTAAAAAGTTAGAGCCAAAACAAGATCATCCGGACTTCGTTACCACTTAGGAGGCCGAGGCTTCGAGGAAGCAAGGGCCGGGGAGTGTTCTTAGGACCTCTACTACGTCGGGAATATGGACCATTCATTCTTAGTGCACTTTATTTTGAACTCTTTACCATCTAAATATGGACCATTTCAGATCTCTTATAACACACATAAAGATAAATGACTAATTTGTAGCAACCCGAACTTTAACCAAATTGGCTAAAGTGCGCGAACGAGTAATTGGACAAGTTCCAATAACCATTCCAAGGTGCTTGGAAGGGTTAAGAGAGGATCTAAAAGAGTTAGAAAGGTTTTGGCGTTGTTCGGCGCGAATTAGAGTCGAAACGACGCGAAAAACAAAGTCTGGGCAGTTTATACCGGTACAAGCACCATTTTGTACCGGTATAGCAACTTTTACCGAGAGGGCAGCAGCTCTCGGGTTTGAGATTTTTGGTGTCTGTACCGGTACAAAGTGGATTTATACCGGTACAAATGCTACGAAACCGAGAGGCAGCTCTCGGGTTTGCCTCTGGAGCAGTTTATACCGGTACAAAGGGGTCTTGTACCGGTACAAAATGGGTCTGGCAGCAGTTTTGGACTGCTTCAAAATAAAAGGTTTGGAGAGGCTTAGTTGCTATTGTTGCAACAAAATATAACCCAAAACCCTTCCCCCTTCACAGCAATCTCCCTCTCTCTCCCTCTCTCGTGCCCCTCTCTCTCTCTGTTCAACAGCAAGGAGAAGAAGAGAAGGGGAAAGAAAGAAAGAAAGAAAGAAAAGAGAGAAAGAGAAGAAGAGAAAGAAGGAGAAGATGAAGGAGATTATGATGGTGATGATCATGGCCATCCTCTCCTCCCTCCTTTGTGCAAGAGCAAGCTTTTGAGAGGTAAGCTCTCTCCCTCTCATGGTAGATCCTTAGATAATGGATTTCTAAACCCTAGATATAGAGTTTTGATCTTCTTGCAAGCTTTAGAACCTAGTAGAGACTTGGAAACTCATGAAAGTCATGTGTTCTTCAAGGTGCTCTAATGGTGGATTTCTAGGGTTTGTTTTAAACACCCTATGGATGGCTCTAAAGCTTTTAGATGAGTTCCTAGAGGTTAGACAAGCTCTCTATTGCTTGTTCTAGGGATCAAATCGGTGGGATTTTCAAAAGTGCAAAACCTAGGGTTAAAAAGGAGGTTTTTGGAAATAGATGAGTTTGATCTCATTTGACCCCATAGAAACCTAATTGGGGGTGCAACGAACGCGTTGGCGCGCTCGGTTCGGTGATCTGACGAGCGAGTACAAAGATATTAATTATTTAATATATTTAAACCAAATGTCCGCAGCACGCAAGATAGAAGCCCAAAATTCATGAAAACGGAACTGGGGCAACTTGAAGGCGTGGGGCAACGGCACAAGGTCTCAGATTGGGATTCGGAGATCGTTCGGGCGGTCGTGCAAGAGTTCGAGCCAAACCGGGTCAAGAGTGCCGCGGGCGGCCGATTGCGAGTGTCGACGAGCAATCGGAGAGCATAATAAGGTGGGTTGTGTTTACCGAAGCGACTAGGTCGCCTATGTATGTCTAAGAGTAAAGGTTTCAACTTGATGCATGTGGTCCATGTATAGAAGTTGCATGTTAAAGAACATAGTGTAAAATGCATAAGTAGAGATGCATGCTAAAGACCTAGTGTGAAATGCTAAGAATGTGCATGATATAGAAATGCTAGGAAATGAATAAGCATGAGGTAAATAATGAGGCAAAGAATGCTAAGTAAGAATGTAAGTCATGGACTAATACACATATAGATCGAGTGGCATCCAACTTAATGTAAAGAACATAAGCTGTAGTAAACCTAGAGTCATGTGGACTTAGGAGAATGACATCTAACCTAGTGTTGTTAATGAACATAGGTTTAGTAAACCTAGAGTCAGTGGACCTAGGAGTGTGGGAATTAACCTAGTGTCAAGAACATAGGTTTAGTAAACCTAGAGTCAATGGACCTAGGAGTGTGGGAATTAACCTAGTGTCAAGAACATAGGTTTAGTAAACCTAGAGTCAATGGACCTAGGAGTGTGGGAATTAACCTAGTGTCAAGAACATAGGTTGTAGTAAACCTAGAGTCATAGGGATCTAGGTAAAGAACAATGAACCTAGTGTCAAGGACATAGGTTGGATAAAGACGACAGTGGACCTAATATGAATAAACATAGGTCGAGTTGGAATGACATTGGACCTAGAGTTAGAACACCTAGGTTATGTGACAAAGAATAAACCCTAGTGTCAAGTAGACCTAGGAGGTAAAGACAATGGACCTAGAGGGTCGTCTCTTGAGGGCCTAGCTAACCCTCAAGCTAAGTGGAACGGATTCATGGAATCCCGAGATTTGGGACACCTAAGTTGGTGTCGGGCGTGTGCGACGATTTCGCCGTCCAGGGCTATACCAACGTCGTGGCGTTGTGCGACGATTTCGCCGCCGGGTGGGTGAGCCGAAATGTGTTCGATACCGGTTAAGCCGGGTGAGGATCAGATCGCCATGAGTTGACACCCGTGTTTGGGGCACCATTCGGGTAACTACGATACGGCTGCACCAGGAGGCGAAGGAGTGACTCAAACCATTGTTGGGTGAGGTGCGATTAGTTCGCCGCCAGATGGTTAAGTCATGACTTGGGTCCTCGCTGGGTAAGTCCGCCGCGATCGCCACCAGAATGGTTATGTCAAGTGACAGCTGGGTTCCGCGTGTGCGACGATTTCGCCGCGATGAGGCTGAGTCACAGAGGGCGACAGGCTGTTGACAGCTGGGGTAGTTGCGAGACGTCCAACACCTCGGGCTAGACAGCGGGCGGATTAGCCGCAATGGATTGACTCAAGGCCGAGTCGGGTGGCTTAGTGAGCTGAGGTAGAGTGACCTTAGAAATAAATTGCTAAGTAGCATAAGTGCCAAAAGGTAAAGAACGTAAAGACTAGCTAAAGTTGTAAATATCTAATGGATAGTGCTAGTAATAGCTAAGCTTGTAAATAGTTAGGTATGAATGGAAAGGCTAAAGTAAAGAATAGCAATAAAGTAAAGAAAAGCTAAGAGCTAAAGGGTAATTTTGCATATTGCATATTGTGAGGCAGGTTTTTATGTTAGTTGCAAGTTATATATCTATATATGTTTTTGGACTAACATATCTGCGATGCCTCCTTGGACCTATTGGTCGAAATTTGTTCTCTTGGGTGGCCGTACCCACGAGAATTATGGACAATAGTTCTCACCCCCGTGTTGTGGTTTTGGGGGTACAGTACACACGTGAGCGGCGCGAGCGGCGCGAGGCAAGGCGTAGCTCCATAGATAGCGCACTACCGTAAGACCGAGAGATAGAAGTACCGGTTGAGCTTAGGGGTATAACAAGGGAGAATAAGTTGTAATAAATTGTAATCAAATTTGTAATATATAGATTTTAATAGGAAGTTTAAGGTCTTCAAGTTAAATGTAAGAGTTAAATTTGAGACGAATGGTTGTAATAGCAAGTAGCTGTTTTATGTTTATGATACTTCCTCATGGAATCTGATTGTAATATCTGTTCCTGTTTGGAACCTTCTTGTAATTGTATTGATTGCGACGCCTTGAACGTACAGGAGAAACTCTGTCGGCGGTCTGTCAGCCGAATCGAATTAGCGATCTCGGGCGTGACATAATTAATGACTTGTTGACTATCTGTGTACAAGAGGAAGGTAGATTATTGGAAGAGAAACAAAATGCAGTTAATTTTGTTTCTCATAAGAGACAAATAGAGCATACTAAGAATGGGAAAAGCAAGAATGACTCAAACAAAAGAACAAAGAAGTCTCATCTGGTTCATAAGGCCAATTAAGTAATTGGACTCCCAAATACTTCTTTTGTGAGAAAAAGAGTTATATGAAGAAGAACCGCCATAAGTATCTGTGACACCCCAATAGTACCACATCGGATAGGAATAGGTTTGTCATTGGGTTTATATGAGACTTAGACACTAGTAATAATAACTGGGCTTAAGCATTTTGGGCCGGTGGTTGAGCCCAACGAGTTATTGTTGCTAGTAGGCTGGGTCGTTACAGTATCAGAAATGACTCCAGAATAAAGGTAAATTTCTGGTTTTGATATATGAATTGCATTTAGTTTTTGTTCCGTCTAATACTTGGTGGATTGGCTCTAATACCAATTGATAGATTTTCTAGATATGTAAAATAGGAAGCAAATTAAATACATGCCAAAATCCAGGATCAAACTGCGGAGCCGAGAAGTTCAGGTATGATCTGAAAATCACGAACCGAACTTGAGTAATTTGGTTTCTCCTCTTATCTCAAACACCCTGTCGTATGGTGTGGAACTGATGGTAATTCTTCACCAGAATATGTATGAGAATGTGGCAGGACCAATACCCCTTTATATAGAGTCCGGATCGACTTCCATCAAAGTCTGATTAGGATTCTATTTAAATTTAAAATAGATGGGATAGGGATAAAATATACTATATCAAGTAGTTCGATATCTATTAGGATTGACATTTATCTATAGTAAATCCAGATTTGAATATGACTAATTGGGCCATAATTTATGGAAATCCTAACATATATTACCATATTCAATCTTCAAAATATTTTTCGAGTAAGATAAAAAAACTTTGCAAGTCAAATATGCAATCCTACTGAATTGTGGATATCAAATTATTTTTTAAAATAATACAAATTACCTCAGAGGTAAACTATATTATCCAACTAAATAATAAATGCGAAGACCTTTCAAGAATGGAAGAAACATTTTTGCCTAGTTATCATTGGATTTCACATTACCACATTCCAATGCCCAAACAGGAACTAAAGACTTACTTGATTCACCTATTTTAGACTATAAAATCAAAATGATATTCACTGATTCTAATAATTGTTATTTGTTTTACAGAAATCGAATTTTGAGTCTCATTCTATATATTCTGGAATGGAAATAATCAAATCTGAATTTGAATCTGAATTCCGAATTAGTCCATTCCAAAATAAAACACTCAATGCTTTCTCTTATAAAATACCTTCCTCTCCTCTTACTTCATTACTCTCTTTCTCTCTTAAGTAAACACTCCCTCAAAATTTTAGATGTTCTTTGTGATTTTAATTTCAACAATAAATCAAATAATTTCGGATGATTTATCATTCTAATTTTCATTCTAATGCAAATCCAATCCAATGCAATCCAATTTTATTTTCTCTTTCTATTCTAATCATAGCCAAATATGTCCAATTGCATTATATGAGGTTATAATAATTTTTTGGTCATTATTTTAACAATTTCAATATTCCTTTCGGCATAATTTGGCGCTTTTTGTTGTCTTTCCGCTCTGTGCCAAAGTGTTAGCGTCCAAAAAATTAGTGTCACATGGCTGAATTATAAAATTTTGATCCTCAAACTATATATGAGATGGGTGAAATTTTAATTTGGTCATTAATATTTAATTTATTATAATTTTAAATTTAAACATTCTAAATTATTACGAGTCGCAAAACCTAATTTATCCAACTATTACTATTAATATAAATAAGAGTTGGACTGGGCTACTATTAGTACCAAAATTTTATTGTTGCTATCAGTTTTTTAGCATTTGGATCAACTATTTTCATCATTTCTAACCATTGGATTAAATACTATAACACAGTGGGGACCACTAAACCCTAGAGAGATCACTTAACTCTAACCGACTAATATCATCTTAACCCTATAATTTTTCATTCAAATTTGGTTGGGGGTTAAGGGGTGGAATAACCCCTTAACCCCCATTTTATTCCCAAACACCACCAAAAAGTTATTCCGGCTTAGCTAGTCCCATCTAACCACACCAAACCCTAACCAAACACTATTTTTCTATTCATAATAACCCACTATCCTTCTTATTCCACCTACTTCAACCAAACACTATTTTTCACTATCCTCGACTAACTCCAACTCCCAACCAAACACAAAAATACTTTAACCCCACCTTAACCCCAAACAACACTATTCCTGAAATAACTAATTTTTTCTTAACTCCGAACCAAACGGTGGCTCAAGGATTAAAAACTTGATAGCAAAAAAAACTTTTTACTATTTATAGTATTCCAGCCTAATTCATATATAAATAATATTATTATAATTTGATGAAATAATAATAATTATGAAAATATTATATTACCATCTAATTTAGGTGTCCAAAAACTTGGCACTCCTTTCCTCCACCAACACTGCCACGTGGCGCGAGGGTACACTGATGGTGAATTGGTGGCCACGTGGAGACTCGTGTCTTCCTCCCGCTCTTCCATTTGGCTTGTGTAGACGCTAGATTCCACTACAACTAATTAATAAAGTGACAAACAATACAGCTTATATAAACAAACATAGTGTGTGTGTGTGTGTTCGATTCACTCATTTTTCACGTGAAATTAAAATCGAAATAGACAAATTTATTTATCCGTATTTGATACTCGAGATTCTCATACCAATTATGATTTTTTGGGTGAATATATAGTTATCTCCTTAATTATTCTTTTTTTTTTTTCCAATTCGGCCTCTTAAGTTTGATTGAAAATTAAATTCAGGCGGAATAAATTTGTTCGGATTAAATTTATTTTTTAAACTTATCTTTAATTAAAACATAAATTTAATTTTTAAAATTATATTTAATAAATTTTAATTTTAATTTGAACTTAAATTATAAATTAAAATTCAATAAAGTATTTCGAATCTTATTTATACATTTGAATTTACATTTAAATTTAATTTAAAAATCTAAAATTTTATTCAATTTTATTGAAATTTAAAATTATAATTTTAAGTTTGAATTCAAACAAATCGAAATTTAGTTTTATATTTTGAGTTATCAATTCAATTTCAAATTTTAATTTTTTTAAAAAAAATGTATTTAAAATTTTGGCATTATTTTAATTTTGATGTAAATTTTTTAATATTTAAATTTTCAATTTGAATTTAAACTAATAAACTATAAAGATAAAATTAGTATATTAATTTGATTAAGTTTTTTATATCTATCTCAACCAAATACCGATAATGGGAATGGTTTATTTCGATTCGATTGATAGGGAATTGGAATGGTTTATTTCGATTCGATTCAGATGGTGAACCAAACAAAAAGAGACAATGTATCATTCCAATTTCGCTTTCCGGTTTATTCTCATTTCGATTTCGATACCGATTCGACTTTTGAACCAAACACACCCTAAACATTAATTATAATATAGTCAGGTGTTATTCGGATTTTTCTGTGCAATCGAATATTTAATTACATATAAATTTTTAAAAAATAAAGTTTAAGTTTTTAGCTTCATAAATAGTATATGAGGTTATAGATTTTTAGGATAATCCTTTAGAACCATCATAGCGCCACGAGTCCGCAGCGATTAAATAAAAACGGAAAACAAAATACAAGAAAAAACTACTAGAGGTCGGACAAAATTTTGCTGGGCATGGATGGGGACCGCGTGACCCATCAGACTGGCGCCCATGGAAGAAGGAAAAAAACAAAAAAAAATGATACCCTGTATTTTGAGCTATGTATCACAGACACTTTTGTAAGCCTTACGTGTTCACGTCGGACGCGCCCGTGATCGTGTCTTACAAGTGTCCGATGTGAACACTTTTTGGACGCTTATTCAATGCCTATTCATAGTACATACAATTAACAATATATATATATATATATATATGTATATATATATATATAGACTTATAGGCGGAGGGCTCCGTGCTTGCGTCGTTTCGATGTTGTGGCTTCGAATTGTCGATCGGCTCAGTTAAACTTGATCTAGAGTATTTGAAGTACCTAGAAAATAAATTTTGCGATTTTTCGATATTATTTGCCTAGCGAACGAAGGGCTAAAAATCAACTAGTGAAAATAAAAATCTTACAAAACGCGATAATATAGCATTAAAAATTTAGATCAAAGATATTGATCTTGTTTTATATAGTATAAAGAATTTTCTATCAAAATTTCATGTAATTTGGATATTTCTACACCGTTAAACTTTCAAACGGCTCACTATGACCATTAAAATTATTTGATTTTGTGCCCTTCGATCACTAGGCAAATGATATCGAAAAATTATAAAATTTATTTTCTAAATACTTTAAATACTCTAGATCAAATTTAACTGAGCCGATCGACGATTCGAAAGCGCATCATCGAAACGACGTGGAAGCACGGAAGGCTCCGTGCTTAGATAGCATAGTAGCCTCACACTATATATATATATATATATATATATATATATATATATATATATATATATATATATATATATATATATAGAGTCCGGCTACTATACTATTATGAGTACGATCGCCCTCGTACTCATAAGTTGTTTTCGATGATAGAGCTTTCGAATTGACGATCCACACCGTTAAACGTTATCTAGAGCATTTAAAACTTCTAGAAATAAAATTTTATAATTTTTCGATATCATTTACCCTACGATAAAAAGCTCACAAAATTGACAATTTTTAATGGCCGGTATGGAACATTTGCTAGTTTAACGGTGTAAAAGAATTGGAATTTGTTGAATTTTTGATAGACAATTCTATTCACTACATAGATAAAGATCAATAACTCCGATCTTGAATTGAAGGATCCGATCATCCCTTTTTAGGATGTCGTTCGATTTTGACCGTTCATTTTATACCCACTTGATGGACCTTATAATGATTTCGAAAAATTACGAAATTTATTTTCTAGAAGATTCAAATACTCTAAATCATGTTTAACGGTGTGGATCGCCAATTCGAAAATCCCAACATCGAAAACAACTTATGAGTAGTAGGGGCTCTATACTCATAATAGTATAGAGCCCCTACTATTATAAAGTCCATCAAGCGGGTATAAAATGAACGGTCAAAATCGAACGACATCCTAAAAAGGGATGATCGGATCCTTCAATTCAAGATCGGAGTTATTGATCTTTATCTATGTAGTGAATAGAATTTTCTATCAAAAATTCAACCTATTTCGATTCTTTTACACCGTTAAACTAGCAAATGTTCCATACCGGTCATTAAAAATTGTCAATTTTGTGAGCTTTTTATCGTAGGGTAAATGATATCGAAAAATTATAAAATTTTATTTCTAGAAGTTTTAAATGCTCTAGATAACGTTTAACGGTGTGGATCGTCGATTCTAAGCTCTATCATCGAAAACAACTTATGAGTACGAGTGCGATCGTACTCATAATAGTATAGTGGACTCTATATATATAGAGAGAGAGAGAGAGTAGGGATACTATACTATTATGAGTAGTAGAGCCCTACTACTCATAAGTTGTTTTCGATGATAGAGCTCAATCGACGATCCACTCCTTTAAATATGATCTAGAGTATTTAAAACTTCTAGAAAATAAATTTCGTAATTTTTCAAAATCATTTACCTTACGATCAAAAGCTTAACAAAATTGACAATTTTTAACGGCCGATATGGGATACTAGCTAGTTTAACGGTGTAAAAGAATTGAAATAGGTTGAATTTTTGATAGAAAATTCTATTCACTACCTAGATAAAGATCAATAACTCTGATCTTAAATTGAAGGATCCGATCATCTATTTTTAGGACGTCGTTCGATTTCGGCCGTTCATTTTATGCCCATTTGATGGACTTTATTATGATTTTGAAAAATTACGAAATTTATTTTCTAGAAGTTTTAAATACTCTAGATCATATGCGAGTGGATCGTCGATAAGCTCGATCGAAAAACAACTTATGAGTAGTAGGGCTCTACTACTCATAATAGTATAGTAGCTACTCTATATATATATATATATATATATATATATATATATATATATATATATACTATACTATTATGAGTAGTAGAGTCCTACTACTCCTAAATTGTTTTCGATGATCGAGCTTTCGAATCGACCATCCACTCCGTTAAATATGATCTAGAGTATTTAAAACTTCTAGAAAATAAATTTCGTAATTTTTGAAATCATTTACCTTACGATCAAAAGCTCACAAAATTAACAATTTTTAACGGCCGATATGGGATACTTGGTAGTTTAACGGTGTAAAAGAATTGAAATAGGTTGAATTTTTGATAGAAAATTCTATTCACTACTTAGATAAAGATCAATAACTCCGAGCTTAAATTGAAAGATCCGATCATCTATTTTTAGGACATCGTTCGATTTCTACTGCTCATTTTATGCCCATTTGATGGACTTTATTATGATTTTGAAAAATTACGAAATTTATTTTCTAGAAGTTTTAAATACTTTAGATCATATTTAACGGAGTGGATCGTCGATTCGGAAGCTCTATCATCGAAACAACTTATGTAGTGAGGAAAACACTACTCATAATAGTAGTAGTAGTCTCTACTCTATATATATAATACTATATATATATATATATATATATATATATATATATATATATATATATATATATATATATATATATATATATATATATATATATATATATATAACTAGGCTACTATGTTATTAATAGCAAAGTCATTGGTGCTTTATCAGTTTTGGCCATTGGATTGAGAGATGTGCGGTTAGTATGATGTGGGCCCTCAGGGTTAAGTGGGTGGTTGGTTGAATAGTATGATCTAACGGGTGAAAGTCATCAAAAGGGTAGATCTAACGGCGAAAAACTTGGTAGCAGAGTCTTCGTCTTATTGATAGCTTAGCGAGGACTATATATATATATATATATATATATATATATATATATATATATATATATATATATATATATATATATATATATATATATATATATATATATATATATATATATATATATATTATTGTACTATTATGAGTACGATCGCCTCGTACTCATAAGTTGTTTTTCGATGATAGAGCTTCCGAATCGACGATCCATACAGTTAAACGTTATTTACAGCATTTAAATCATCAAGAAATAATATTTTATATTTTTTCGACATCATATACCTTACGATCAAAAGGTCACAGATTTGACAGTTTTTAACGTAGGTATGGGATACTTGCAAGTTTAACGGTATAAAAGAATCAGAATTTATTGAATTTTTGATAGAAAATTCTATTCACTACATAGATAAAGATCAATAACTTCGATCTTGAATTGAAGGATCCGATCATCCTTTTTTAGTACGTCGTTCGATTTTGACCGTTCATTTTATGCCCACTTAATGGACTTTATTATGATTTCGAAAATTTACGAAATTTATTTTCTAGAAGTTTTGAATACTCTAGATCATATTTAATCTGAATTTGGATCGTCGATTCGGAAGCTCCATCATCAAAAACAACTTTAGTAGGACTACAATACTCATAATAGTATAGTAGCCATGGCCTATATATATATATTACTTTTTCTATACGTATATAATGTAAGATGATAAATATTTTAGCTTTTATGAATATATATCATTTTTTTTTGATAATATAAATAAATTATGTACTTTAGAAAATTATATTAACTTTCATTCGTACGAAAAATATAATCATATTTTATAAAAATTAATATTTTATACATAATAAAAATATATTATTATATTAATAATATTATATTTTATTAGTAATTTTTATGTGGCGTCTGTGTTCTAATTTTTTGAAATTTGCTAAGTCACAATGTCGCAGTCGTGTCGTGTCAGGACAAATTTTGAGAGAGAGAGAGAGAGAGAGAGAGAGAGAGAGAGAGAGAGAGGGTTTGGGATAATGCATAGCAAACTTTTGTCCGAGAGATAGAGGTGATAACTACTGTGAGTGAAAGTGATAGGAATCCCAACACAATTGGATGGGATGGCCGGAGTCTAATTTGTTGGGTTGGTAATTTTCGGCCCCATTTAGGATACGTTTGGTCCACTTATTTTAAATTATGAAATCAGAATAGGATTCACTGTTTTCAATAAATATTGTTTATTTTATAAGAATCAAATTTTAATTTCTATTCCACTCGAAAATAAAAATGGTCAAATTCATATATGATCCAATCCGACTTTGAACAACGTATTGATCCATTACAAAATAAATTATCTAAAATCCTCTATTATAAACACCTTCCCCCTCTCCCTTTATCTCTCTTAATCAAAACCACCTCTCAAAATCATAGAATCTTCTTTCGATTTCCGTTTCAATAATGGAACAAATTGTCACGTCCCGGGTCAGTTTTAGCATATAAAACAGCGAAAAAATCACTAAAATTTTTTTTTTTGAAAACCTGACCCCTAAGGCCATGCCAGATCCGCCACAAATACAGAGAGACCACTGTACACACGGACAGCGTTTTCCCTGTATTTGCACGGCGTCGCACAAGTACACAGAGTGAACTATAATCACACAACTGCAACCAAGTGTAAATGTAAAGATTCTAACTTATATTCATACACAATCACACCATTCACCACAGGTTCATCCACAAGTATTTATTTAAACTATCCTTTGAAATGTTTCCTACTCGGAAACTGGTTTTGAAATACTAAGTTACAAAGTCCACGAAAAAACTTTTTTAATAACTGTTTCCCACACGGAAATTTTTTCTTTTTAAAACGCTACCACGAGTAGTAGAAAATCATTTTATATCATAAATCCAAAAACCACATGTTAGTTTAACATCCCAAAATATAAGTAGAGAACATGAACCATAATAAATCTAAGTTATATGTAAATAGAGTAACGAGAGAGTAAACTAAGTATGCAAACCGCGGGTCGGGAGTTAGAACGTGTGCTAGGTACGCGCCTCACCAGCGGTCCCACTCGGACCAGCAATCTCACCTGAAAAAGAAGGCGGGGGGGTGAGAACATGTAAACATGTCTCCCCTCCCAGTGGGTACCCCAAACTGACGTGTGCGAGGGGTACTCACTAGTCACGGAGATAAACAAAGTAAAGCTGATAGTAGTACAGTAGCGAACTATAACAAGTAAAGAGTTGTAGATATATATAAACCAAAAGCTACTGTAAGTATGCATCAATAGGACAGAAAGCTCAAGAGTACCCAATCTGAACCAATGCTCTCTTGGTCAGCACTGCAGACCTCAAACCAATGCCCCTGCTACTCTCCAGTGCATATAACTCCTCTTGGGCTCGCGGGTCGAACTCTGCAACCACTTTTTCGGAAAAGAACACCCTCTTGCGGTGGATCAGACCGCTGGTGTTCGTGAAATGCGACGAGTATCGGGCGATCAATGTAGATATGCTCAAAGATCATCCATCGGCAACCAGCCGACAATCCTGCCCCCCCAGGGCCCACCAACCGTATAGGTCATCCAGTACGCTACCCGACCAACCAGGTCCCGGGTAGAAGATAGGAACTCAACCAACCAAGTCACAAATATAGGATGTGCAAATCGACCAACCAGGTCACAAGTATAAGATATGCAACTCGACCAACCAAGTCACCGAAATAGAATATACTGATAAATCTACTCTACTACTACACATGATACTAGTATGGAAACAACTGTGTAGAGTAAAGAGTAAATACGGGTGCAAGGCTCAATATGTAAATGGTAAGCAATATAAACGATGAGGTGGAAGGAACGTCAGAGCTTGCACCATGCAGACGCAACTTTGTGATACCCACCATCTGTTGTAGATACGATCATCAATGTGGAAACGAAGCAACCGGACCTACGAAAGGTCCACCGGATTAGCATCTAACCCACCAACACAAGTACCACTACTCACAAAGCCCCACTAATGAACGCACGGGAATCGGTTTCCCAAAACCGATTGCCGAAGTACCCGGAAGTCCCGAAAACTGTACCGGAACCCCAACGTCGCTCACCCGCCGTTTCCGAACCCTCGAAACGACGCGGGTGACCAGCCAACAAGGCTCAGCGACATCGTAAATAACTACTAAGAGTCGTCGGAAGAAATCCGAACCGTAAATGCGTTTCCGTCGGCGAATTTTGCCGAAAAACGCGTCGGAAATGGCTTTTCGATTTTCGTAAAGGCTTGGGGCCTTGGACAATTAGTCCAAAGGTTACGCACACCACGCACACGCTGCCCACAGCAGCTACATAAATTAAAATTGCATAAAAGCCCCTATTGAATCATGAAATCACACTATTTCATGTGATTTTAGGGCTTTTATGGACCGTGCACGCAAACCGGTGCTCAATAAATCGGACCATCACAGTCGCTGGAAGGTTTCGACATGCCGGAGACCGTGCTCACCTTTCGGAGCACTGTCGGCCCCTGTGGCACGCTCACGAGCGACTTGAAATTCTGTAAACAGCGCGCACAGCACGTAAATCATGACTAATCTACCAATCCGTACACCGTTAACCTAAACGGAGATGAGCATCGTGTTCAGCATGAACCCACGATCACCGTGCTCACCTCTCGGGGTCGAAAAGACCCATCGGATCACCGGATAGGTGATCGGAACCCTAGAACAGTGTTCTGGTATTGAAAACACTACTTACCAGACCAGGGAGGACTAGGGCTCGTCGCCGGCGGCGACGGCGGGCGGTCCGGTCGATGGAAGGTACGGCCGGTCGATGGGGTCCGGGCACTGTTGGCCGGCGGTGGGAAGCGGCCGGTGGCGCGGTGCGCGGCAATCTTAACCGCCTTGCTCTCGGGTTCAAGGCCTCCGGCGGCGGCACGGCGGCGGAGGACGTCGGGCGGCGGCGATCCCAAGACCGGAGGCCAAGGGGAAAATGATGCTCCCTCGAGGCGGCGGTGACACCCGAAAGCCGAGAAGGCTTGGCCTCGATGCCGCACCGATTACGGGCGGCCGCGATCGAGAGAGCGGCGGCGGCGGCGTGTGGGGACGCCGGAGAAGGCGCGGCGCGACCGCGGGAAGGCGCGGCGGCGCGGCGAGGCGAGATCACCCGGGATCGGCCCTGGTGACCGCCGCGGCCGCGAGGAGCAACGGCGGCGCTCGGGGATGACGAGGCGGCCGGGGAGACACGCCGGCGATCGATCTCGGCCGGGGGAAGAGATTCCGGATGGATTGGGGCTTCCCGATCTCCCTCGGTCAAGGTGGTGGAGGTAGTGGCCGAGGGGAGGAAGAAGGTGGTCTGCGGGGCTTGGCGGCGGGCTGCTGGGGTGGCGGCGCGCGCACCGGGTGGCGAGGAGGCGGGCTGGAAGGGTTAGGGCTCTGTGGGAAGGTGAGGGGCTCGGGGTTAGGGTTTCACTCATGAAACCCTAACACATGCATTTATACACAAATGCACATTTGTATTTTAGCCCACCTAATGCCACTATTTAATCTCCAGTCCCTGCCAGTGGATGAAACACGCGTAAAAGTCCCTCAACGTCCGAAATCTCGCGTTTCGGCGCATAAAATATTAGCTTTTTCGCGATCTTTCCGAATTGCCATCTGACCCCTCCGTGAACATCTTGCAATTCCCGAAGATCCATTCGTCGGATTTTCGATCGGATCGCACCAGGGTGTTCAGCACAACTGGGGCATCGAACCTACCATTTTGTTTCATCCGATTTGGTCTCCGATCTGCGACGAAACAGTCCTCTTTATTTCCTACATAAACCCAATTATTTAATCATGTATGTATAACCGTTCAAAACCCTTTCAATCAGTGCATCAGAATCCAATTCCGTCAGTGCCATTGGATTCAGAATAGTCGAGCCGTTCGAAACGAGCTATTGAAGTCCTATTATCGGAGTTCGGTACGCAACATGACCCTTCTCTACTCACGGCTCGCGAAAAGCGAGTTACTATTCACTTTAAGTCAGAAGTCCGGGTCGCGTAACTTTTCCGTTTTAGCTCATTTTCACCTGAAATTTGACGAGTGCATTTGTAATTTAATTACACACAATAACATCATCAACAAAATGGTTTATTTATTATGACAATTATATCGGTTATTACACAAATATTTTTGAATGATTTCTAATTTCATTTTTCATTCCAAAGCAATCTAATTTTATTTTTCATTTCTATTCCAATCATAAACCAAACACGCCCTTAAGATTATCTCGCTATAAATTTAAAATTATTGAGAAAAAAATCACATTCAATATCAATCCAAGCTAAGAATATTTTATATAAAAAAAATATGTAAGAATTTTTTTAAAAATTTAAGATTATATTCAACTATTTAGATTTAATTCTCAGATTAATACAGATTAATTTTTCAGTTGCCAGATACGAAATTAATATTTCAAACCAATTTTTCTGAGAGAGTTTCTAGGCATATTTATTAAAGAGCTTGATACAAAAAATACAACCAACAAGGAGATTAAGAGAAAGCATGGTTCTAAGTTTTGTTAGATATATGTCCTAGAAGCCAATCAGGCCGACACATATATTCTTTTTAGAACATAAATTTATATTTGACTTTAAAATATTATAAATAAATTTGGATTTTTACTTCCATTCATGTTGTGTATGTATCCATGAATCGTCCAAGGAATTAATAAGATGATGACATATATTCTCCAGAGTTGAGAATTTGAGACATGTGTCATTGGTGGTTAATTCCTAAATACTCCCAATCAATGGATCATCACGGGGACGGTGATTGATCCGATGAGATTGGTGCATAGGTCGCTTCCCTTTTTGGCTAGACGGGTCTCGAGTCGACAGTGTGGGGACACTGAAGCAAATATGCAGATGGTTGTTAGAGAACAAGGGTACCGAGCCTAACCAACGCGAGAAGTCACTTGGATGTCTACTCACTCGTCAGTGACTTACTCAATGTTGCAGTAGTGTGACTGGTCCTTTGACCTGCGGTGCCTCGGCTATTCACAATGAGGTTACTGTAGTTTGACTGTACATACACTTGGTCCCTAGCCATTCGGGTCCTTGCGGTGCATGTTGGCTGCAGTAGATTCATTGTAGGAATAGGGTGTGCACTTAGATCGATGGAATCTATCTCTCTTGGTAGATAGGGGTGTTAGTCCTATGTGATTTATGAGACCGAGTTTAGAAGATCTTGACCAGGGCAGAGTTAATAGCAGAAAAGGGTTTCCGATATTAGAAACTCGAGTCGAATAAATTTAACATATGACAGGCGATGGGGTTTGACGAGTTATTTCATAACCTCTGTCTTGTCGGGACTCATGATAGAAGGATTGTATCACACGGTAACTGCACCAAGAAATTCAGTATTTCATTCTACTGAAATGCCACTACATGCTGCTAGACGTTACTGGCGGATTTTGAGACTCATGAGAATTATCTAGATGATCAATAATTTTCATTGGGCTGAATTGAAATTGTTCCGATCCACTGAAAGGGGGTTCAGTAATATTGTTGATAGTGATCAAAATATATCTCACTACCGGATAGAATAGAACCTATGGGGCCACACACTTGCTTATGTGATTGATCGGATAGCTAGATCGCGATTATTGAATCGCCGGAGGACCTAATTGTCAATATGTTGATAATTGGACTAATTTATAATTGTTATAAATTAGTGGTATTAAAGTGTAAATATTACAAAAGATGACTTACTAATAGTTAGTAAAATATAAGAGGACTTATGTGCAAATATTGTATTATTAATTTGATATGATCAAATTAATATAAAGTTCAAGTCGAATCAAATTAGAATTTGATCAATCTAACCAATTAAGAAAATGATAAATTTAAATCTAGATTTGTAATTATCCTTAATTTGTCATTATATTATTAGTAAAATTATATTCCCCTATATAATATACGGGAGTTTTTAAAAAACCATAGCCGTCATCTCTCTTCTCCTCTCTCTTTCATCTTCTAGCAAAAAGACGTCCTTTTGTGAGGAAACTAGCCCTCCGGTGAGGATATCGATCAAATCAAGAACCCCGTGTGGATACCTATAGAGGCCGGACGCGTGTGCGGCTTCAAGAGAACCGAACTCCACGATCATCAAATTGAGGTGAAGATTTATCCGCGAAAAAGGTAAAGATTCGATCTTGCTTTTCTCCTTTAACATGAGGGATCCTAATTGCATGGTTTTTTATATTGGATCTTGAGTATTTTCAAAATCAAATTTGTTTGATTTTTTTTTTTCGCTGCGTTTTTACCGTACATAATTTTCTAACAAATTTGAAGTCTAATTGTTTCATATTTTTAGCTAAATTTATTTTTAAAAAAATAAATAAATTGCACAGCACACTACCTTTCTCTCAGATACAAAAAGGAAGATCAAGAGAATAAAAGCAAGACTATTTTCTAAGGGCTCATTTGGTATGAGAGTGGTCTACACAATCCGAAAGATTGATTTTTAGTATAGTAATAGTGCTAATTGATCTGAACTGCATATTCAATATTTAACAAGTTAAATTACCAAAAAAATCCCTGTATCCTTCCTTAGCCATCAATCGATCTATGCTCCTTTTATATCCTTCATGCATATGAATGGTAGGGATATCAATTTATATTTTTAAATCTGGTCTCTATTAAATTGATCTTTAGGATAATAATATGGTATTAAAGCTGAAGATTTTGAATTCAGATACTGCCACAATCCAAGTCATATATAAGTTTCTCTCATTTACTTTTAGCCGATATCTATCGTAAAATTTTGTGCCTGGACGTGAGCGAATACATTGAATGTAAATGTTCGATTTTATCCAATAATAAATTTTGATGATAACAAACAAATTGTGGATTTAAAGTGTTACTTAGCAATTTCAGATTGTAATTGAATTTAAAGTGGCTCAAGCTGAACCGGATTTAATCAAAGGTAACCATTCAATCAATTTATTCAAATTGGCCCGGACAATATCAAATTGCACCAAATTGGATGCAAGTGCTACAACAATATTTTGGAGGACTCCTTTGTAATTTTATCTTGATTTAATTTTTACTTGAGTTTTTAGTTGTCAACTAATTCACCCCCCCTCTTAGTTGTCATTTGATCCTTCATTTGGTATCAGAGCGTAGGTCTCACTGTTGCAGACTAACTGTCTCGTGAGATGGCAACTTTTCATGCTACTATTGAAGGTCAATCCATCGCACGTCCTCCTTTCTTCACAGAAAGTAACTATACCTATTGGAAGGTGCGGATGCAAATTTTTCTACAATCTCTGGATTTTGATCTTTGGGACATTGTAGAAAATGGCTACACCAAGCCTACCACGGCAACTAGCACGTGGAAGGCAGAGAATAAAAGTAAATTTAATTTGAACTCTAAAGCGATGAACGCTCTTCATTGTGCTCTTGACCCAAACGAGTTCAACCGAATTTCTACTTGCAAAACTGCAAAAGAAATTTGGGATAAATTAGCCGTTGTTCATGAGGGGACAAATCAAGTAAAAAAATCTAAGATAAATATGCTTACTCGTGATTATGAAATGTTTTGTGTGCAACCAAATGAAAGTATAACTGATATGTATACTAGATTTACCAATATTATTAATAGCCTAAAGGCTTTGGGAAAGAATTTTTCTGATGCAGATCTTGTTAGAAAAATACTCAGAAGTTTTCCTCAAAACGGATCATGGGAACCAAAGTTGGCGGCCATTCAAGAAGCGCGCGACCTCGACAAATTTTCATTGGAGGAACTCATAGGATCCCTTATGACTTATGAGTTACGATTGAAGACGGAGCCTTCTACTTCCATCATTCATACCGAAACGAAAAATTTAGCCCTCAACTCTAATGAAGGAGATGGAAGCGACTCCGACAATGCCACTGACGACGAGATCTCACATCTTACGAGAAAATTAAAGAATATCATACAAAGAAAGTACGGAGCTAGGTGGTCCGGCAAAGATAACGGTAGATCAAACTTTTTTAAAAAGGATATAAAATGCTACAATTGTAATAAAACAGAGCACATGAGTTGTGATTGTCAAAATCAAAGTAAGTCTCCCCGAAAGGAGAAAAAGAAGAATAAAGCCTTCTCCGCCGCTTGGAGTGATGATAGCGATTATGACGAGGAATCAACCAAGGAGGTCTCAAATTTAAGCCTCACCTATGACGATGCACATTCAAATTGTTGCTTCATGACAAACACAGAAGATGAGGTAAATGATTTAACTTATGATGAACTTTTAGAAGCTTTTTATGATCTTTATGATGATCTCCAAAAATTTGGTTCCAAATATGCTTTTTTAAAAAAAAAAAATACATCTTTAATCTCCAATTTAAATTTATTAAAATCTGAAAATAAAAGTTTAAAAATTGAGTTAAAGAAGCAACTGGAGACCAAAAGTGATGGCGAAAATTATAAAGATACTAGTTCTTTTAAAACTGAAAATGAATCTCTAAAGAAGGACTTGAATGATTCAAGAAACACTTTAGAATGATTCATTGGTAGCACAAAAGTTTTAAATATGATGTTGGGTAATCAAAGATCCTATTTGGATAAGACCGGACTTGGATATCAACACAAGTCTAGTCAAAGAAAAAATATTTTTAAACCATTTGTAAAATATGCAAATGGCTGTAAAAATGTGTTATGTACCTATTGTAACAAAATAGGGCATCATGTAATCCAATGTCAATTTAAAAATAAGTTTAAACTTAGACAATTTTGGATGGTGAAAGATTCTAATACAAGTGGACCAAAATCCACTTGGGTACCTTTCATAACTTAAATTTTTATGGTATATAATTTTCTGTGTAATTTTTTCTTATCCTCCTTCATTCTTTTTTTAAATTATTTTTTTGCTGATAACAAAAGGGGAGAAGAAAAGATTACCTCAAAATTATTTTAAATTTTTAATTGAAAGATTTTTTATCATGCTTATTTTGAGGGGGAGCTTATCTATTTCTTTATTATCTTTTCAAATTGTTTGTCATTATCAAAAAGGGGGAGATTGTTGGATTTTATCCAATAATAAATTTTGATGATAACAAACAAATTGTGGATTTAAATTGTTACTTAGCAATTTCAGGTTGTAATTGAATTTAAAGTGGCTCAATCTGAACCGGATTTGATCAAAGGTAAACATTCAATCAATTTATTCAAATTGGTCCGGACAAAATCAAATTGCACCAAATTGTATGCAAGTGCCACAACAATATTTTGGAGGACTCCTTTGCAATTTTATCTTGATTTAATTTTTACTTGAATTTTTAGTTGTCAACTAATTCAAACCCCGCCCCCCTTAGTTGCCATTTGATCCTTCAGTAAATACTAAAAATATTATTCTCCGGTAGCTTAAACGATTGTTTCAACGGGACAAACCTATGGATCAAAAAAAATATGCTTCTTCTTCTCCGGTTAGGCTACCAAAAATATATTATGATATGCACAAACGTAATGTCAAATAAATTATTTTTCTATCATAATTTTTCGTGTATATATATATAACGCAATCTAGTGTCGCAAGCATATTAAATCCAAGATATTCGAACTAAATTTTTGGTCGCGAGATATTTCTTAAGTGGATTTCCCAAATTGGACGCGGTTGACTTTTGGTAGAAGGACCGAATGACGACAACGGCAGTCGCACCGAGGGTGTGCTGCCTGCAGCTGGCTTATTTCCTGCTCCTCAAATAGCAAAGAGTAGGCATAATATACTGTGGATATGGATGGATACCAGTCCAAATAGAGCATTCCATAAATATATTATTCAACATTTTCTTTCCTATTTTTCTACTAATGAATAATTATTAACTTTTTTTTTTTTTTTTTTCTTTTTTTTGAGAGAGATAGGTAGCACACTACCCGCTTCGTTTATTTCATTTAGAAATAAACTTAGCTGGAAATGTGAATCAACTAGGATTCGAACTTGAGTCTCGGGTACCAACCGCCAAACCCTTTGCCACTTACTCTAGGGACGGTCGGTAAGAAGTATATATAATTACATGTCTATATAACTTAGGTCGTAAGAAGTATATATAATTACATGTCTATATCAGCAATAGCATATGCCACTACTGCAAAGGGTTTTTTTTTTTTTCCCGAATAAAAGGTCGAATATAAAAATTATATTTTAATTGAACTGCGCCTCTTACAAAAACAAATGAAATGTTTTTCTCCCAAATATATTATTCAACATTTTCACACCCCTTACAATCCCAAATGAAACAAACATTAGATTCCAATCGTAGGAATATCATTGGAACTTTTATAGCAACTAATAAGTTTCAGTAGAAAGGAGAGTTTGGCCGTTCGTTTTGACTTAAAAGTAATAAAATTATAATTTCAAATGCATCGAATGATTACTATCCACAGCAAAATCATCCTTCTCTGCTCAACAGTTTCGATAAAAATAAAAAAAAAATAATGAATAATTAATGTTTTGCTTATTTGAGCAGATCTCAGAGGTCTAAGTAAGGAGACAATACCTTCATTTATTGCAACGACAAAGTCGCCAGACCGCCCAATTTTTCACTCACAAACTTAGTTCTGTGGAGAGTGCAGTCAGAGTTTGCGGAACTCACAGACTCCTCAATCTTCCACTTCGGGGACTTCCAAACAGTCCCTTACTCTCCATCAAAGCCAATGCAGTTCACTTCACTACAGCAGAGTTCCATTAAAAAAAACAAACATCAGCAAGCGGCGGAACATGACTTTCATGCCGGCGAATTTCATCCAATCATACAAGTGATATAAACCACCATAGAGACGTAATTGATGTAAACCACACGTTTAAGATGTCTCAGCGATTGGTAGAAACCGAGCAATTATTTACTATTCTGAAAGAGCGTAAATCGGTGAGAATGTCTTGGTTTGAACATCCCACACCATATGTTTTTACAACATCATCCGACTAACAATGTTCTTGTTTTCAACATCCTAAACCATGTGTTTTTCCAACATCATCTTACTAGAAACAAGAATTATGTGAACATAACAACCCCAATAAGGCACAAAAGTTAAGAGATTGTTCAGCGTAAAAGACGACGAGATTTATCTCCAGAGGAAATGAAGCCTGATTAGCTGCGGCGAGAAAAATCAATCCTTGACGACTGTCCGCAAAATCTTCACATCATGGATTGGCCTGAATAAGAAAAGTAGGATAATTTTTTAATCAAAGATCCTGTTCTTGATAGAGTAAGAAACGAGCAGTTAAGCCATTAAGCAGAGCACAGAATCTACATTTGTCGAGATGAGAACATTTTAGAAGAGATTTTATCAATGTTAGCATAAAGCAACTTAATAATTTTATTTTGTTGTAATTGAGTTTCAATTAAGAATCTAATTCATCTTCAGAAAATCCTCCAAGAAAACATAATCTAAATACTTAACTCCAAGTTAATCTGAGTGGTGATCCACGTGGAGCAGCAGGTTAATCTTGATTTGAAAGAGCAAGAAGCACAATAGCTACAAACTTAGCTTTACAACCAAGAGAAAATTAAGGCAGAAGGCAGTATCCAGTAAGTTGTAGCATTTCTTTTGTCCACATAATAGTTTGGGTCCAAATTAGCTCTATTAACACTTAATAGGGCCTGTTTGGTAGGTAGCCTGCATTTGGCGTTGCATTATAAGTCCAATCGTAGTAGGACACAGAACAGATGTTTGTTTTATTGCAGTTGGACCTATCTACTGCAGTTGGACTTGCAGAGGGAAACTGCTGCAGTTTCACCAGCGGCCAAATCGGCTGCAGGTCCAACTACAGCAGATGACTTGAAGCAAAAGTACCCTGCAAGACACACACACACACACGCACATGTGCACACACACAAATCCTAATCTTTCATGCATAAAATTCTTCGTTTTTCTCTCACGCCATCATTTTGCACCCTAATAATTGCCAAAATCACTCCAAATATTTCCTCCCTTTGTGTTGTCCCATGTCTCCCATCTTGCGCATCATCACACTGTCATCACACATCGCCCCGTGAGCGCACAACCCTCCTCTATTCCTTGGTCTCTCTCGATTGTCTTCATCACATACTATGATTTATGCGAAGGTTTGTTTATTATTAAATTTTAATCACATGTTATGACATATGTTTAAGATATGACTTATTTATTAATTGTTTTTCTTGAATTAAGATCTTATATATTTTTCTTGGCATCCTCACAGATTTTTGTGTGATGTTTGATCCTTTGTAGGAAAGAAAACAATTTTATTTATTTATTATTTTTTTAATTAAATCTTAGACAAAGAAGCTTTTTACTCATTTGCTAAGGCCTTGTTTGGATGTCAGAAATGTTATTCGATGATCACCCATTCGGCACGAAAATTTTCTTGTGTTTTGAAGGTATGAATTTATTTTTTTTCTCCTTGTAGGCCTTGGCATCCATGGTTCGGTAGGATACTATATTGCACATACGAGGTGATTTATCTTATTCTGAAGAAATGATTTGAAGGCCGAATATACTATAAGGTTCAAGACCTTCATCAGCACTCCTAAAATGAAAAATTCTCACACCGAAAAGAGATCCCCGGATACTTATTTCGACATCCAAACAAGGCCTAAATCTCATACACAGATGAATTGCAAATCCAATATCTCTGATGCAGAGATAGACGCCACAGAGCAATATATGCAGCTGTCACACACACTATATTATTATGGTTTAAACATAATTCACAAATTATTACAGAACCGGTGGCTAATAGGGAATCTGAAAGAACTAGTTATATTCGAAGATTGTTATTTGAAAGTTATGTTACATGCATTAACATGGTGCAGATGAGAAGAAAATTATTCTTTCGACTGTTCCCCACATTACGCCAAAGGGGTTTTACTAAGAGACACTTCACATGACCGGTGAACAGCTGCTTGCAATATTCCCTCATACATTGGACATAATGTCAGAAATAGAATAATTGAGCACAACTTTATTCGAATTGGAGAAAGAGTTGGTCAGTATTTTTTAATCATGTTCTGCAAGCAATTGGTGAGTTGCGCAATGATTTTGTAAGGCCTTCAAACACAACAGTGAATGAGAGTATATCATCAAATCTCAAATTTATGGCATTATTTAAGGTACTTAACTGTATTTTCATGTAAGAGTATGAAAAAGTTTGAAGTATTAACAACATAACTTTTTTGTTTCAAACAACAGTTTTTCATATAGCAATCATTGCGCAACTCACCAATTGCAAATTTATGTCATTATTTAAGGTATTTAACTGTATTTTCATGTAAGAATATGAAAAAGTTTGAAGTATTAACAACATAACTTTTTTGTTTCAAACAGTTAACATTTTCTCATATAGTAGGATTGTGTCAGATCACTTGATGGTACACATTCACGCAAGTGTTCCATCAACAGAGGTTGGAGCTTTCCGTGGTAGAAAAGCTAACCCAACACAAAATGTTCTAGCTACTGTCAACTTTGATTTGCATTTCAAGTATATTCTAGCTGGTTGCTAGGGTTCGGCACATGATGCTCTTATTTGACAAGAGCTGAATTAATAGCACCATACCAATCGGTTCAATACCGATTATGGGGCTCTCGCACTCCGGCAAACCATCATCAAGAGCTCTTCAATTATAGACGCCTCTGCCTCTACCTACAACCGTTGAGCATGCTTTTAGTTCTCTTAAAAAATTGTTTAAAATTTTAACAGCAAGACCTTTCTTCCCTTCTTCCAGACAAGTGGATATTGTGCTTACATGTTGCATTATGCATAACTATATCATACCCTGTGTAGGGGAGTTGGTTCCAACAGATGAAGATTGAATTGCTCAGTTATCTCAATCAGCCAAGACATTTCGGTTACGGATTAAAAGAGAATGCAGAAATGAGGCTCAAGGGTGGGTTCAACTTAGGGATAGGATAAGCCTCGGACAAGTTGCCAAAAAGAAATAATAGATAGAAAGATTGATTTATTTCATGAAGGTAGCTTTTATTTGACAAAAATTAGATGTTTTAATTATTACCCATTTTACTATATAATTTCTCACTTGCTTTTGTGTGTTTGTGTAATATTGGACATGCCGCCAATTTTTTTTGGCACAATTTGTTTTTAACTTTCAATCATTATCTTTCTTAACAAATTTTCCCAATTCTCTCACTTTGGGAAGAGAGAGAGAGAGAGAGAATTTCAAATTTATTACAAAATTTCTAATTTTAATTTTAAAATTAAAATTTATAATTTTTTAAATTCCAATTTTCAAATTTCAGATTCTAAATTTTTCAAATTTAAAATTTGAGATTTTATATTTTTCAAATTAAAATTTTGATATTTTATAATTTTTAAATTTAAATTTGATCTTAATTTAAAATTTAAAATTTCAAAATTTGAGATTTTAAATTTTATATTTGTTTTGAAATTTAAAATTTAAAATTTAAAATTTAAAAATTTAAAAATCAAATTCAAATTTAAGGGCTTTTTATGCAATTGGACCCATGAAAAAAATTATTTTTAAAAATAACTGACAATTTATATTTACAAAAATAACCATGCCTCGCCACGCAAAGCGCCACGCAAGCGCCACGCGGACGGGACGGGGGCGTAGTTAAGTTAAACACGGTGAACCATTCACCGTGCCTAAAGAGTACGTATTTTTGCAATATAAATATTGAAAAAAGGAATAGAGAGTAAGAATATCAATGGGTATGAATATCCGAATTATTATTCAAACCCAAACCCGAATAAATTATATAAATACATAATTTATTTTTATTTATATTATATAAAATATTTAATAATTTTTATTTCTTAGATTTTCATTCAACGGTATAGATTTTTAAAACCCGGGTTCGATTCGGGTTTTGAGTTTTTGGTCTGATATGGGTATGGATATGAATTTTTAAAATCCGTCGAGTTTGGATTTTAATTTGAATTTCGGGTTCGGGTTCAAATTTTTTAAAAAAGGAAAAAATAAGGAATAGAAATATGAAACACGGTGAACCATTCACCGTGTTTGAACACGGTGAATGGTTCACCGTGTTCAACTTAACACTGGCCCTCGCCCTGCCAGGTGGCGCTAACGTGGTGCCTACGTGGCAGACCCGGAGCTATTTTTGCAAATTAAATTTTGATAGGATTATTTTTAAAATAAAAATTTGCTAGGGGCTGAATGCAAAAAAGCCCCAAATTTAATGAACGCCAATTTGCATAAAAAATCCACTAGTTTTGCACTTTTGCAAATGTGAGCCACATTTTCAATTGTGCAGATTTGGGTCGGGTTTTCGGCCGCCTGACCAAAATGCCCCTCGTCTACATCCGTCGCTCGCGTATTCTCTGAGATACGTATATCCTAACGTACGATCTTAGCGAGCATTAAATGTGCCCCTTGCGCTTTACGCAACCTCGCTTTTTTTTTGAACCCGAACCAAATCCGCCCCGTTATTCTAAGAACCCCGTTGTTTGTCGTTCGGCTTTAAGAGTTTAAATTCTCTGAAGCTAAAAGACAAAGAACTATACGGCCCGCAACAGGGATAATAGTGCGACGCCTCGGAGCAATGCGAGGAGCAATGATGCAACAGCCCTTCTAACAGTGCATCCTTCGGCTCGCTCAAGTGCAATCTCCGCCGCTCAGATGACTGATGACCGCCTTTAATCTGCTCCCTCACCAGGGCAACCTCCCACTCTCTCGAAAGGTACTAGTTCAACAAAAGGCTCAAGGAAATAGTTCAACAAAATGCACGACATGGTATAACATTTCCCGAATTTGTGCAATAAATAAAAAATAATCGCAACCAATTCAATCTTTTAACGCAAATGGTGCAACGAATCCATAATCACTCAAAATTTTCTCGTATTTGGTGATATAATCTAAAGTTAATAGTGCAAATAAATCCGAGAAATTTTTCTACGGCGAAGAACGGCGTCCCCTCCAAATGCAGGCAAAATGCCGGCAGGGTAGAAGGGTCGGCGGTGGGGGCGGCGTTCGAAAGGTGCAACATAACGCTTAAACGATTAAACAAGATAATAGTGTAACATCTCTTAAAAATGTTTACTTCCTTCTTTCAACCGTTTAATAATAATGCAACGTTAAATGCAAATAATACTCCAAAGCGGGATAAAAGAATACAACTAAGCTTGTAAGTGTGCAATGTAGTCATAATAATAGTGCGCAATGGTTTGAAGGAAATGGTGCAACGAGTCATTCAGCAATGTAAAATTTTCTCCCCAATTAGTGATAATATGAAATTAATAGTAAAACAAGTCTGTAATTGGTGCAATGATAATCAAAAGAATGCAAGATTCTTCACTAAAACGTGTAACAATACCATAAGCAGTGCAATTTTTTCTCTGTATTTAGTGCTAACATGAATATAATAGTGCAAATAAGTTCGAAATTGATATTATACTATGATCAAAACAATGCTACATTATTTGCTAAATAGTGTAATAAATTAGTAAGCAGTCCATTAATCTGAGAGCAAGAATTATATTTTCTTTGATACAAATTACACGATTTTATAGTACTTTGCAATATACAAACAAGATTTGCATACAATACAACGTTCTATTACATCAACTGTAACAAACTCTTCAAAATAATTATTTAACAAAAGTGTATGGAATCATCTAAACTTGTCTGTAGTTCCACGCACACGGAGCTAACGCTAACAGGTATAGGCGGCCAAGGGCGAGTGCCGAAGGAGACTGCGAGGTGAAGGCGGCTCGCTCGGATAGGTACGATTCAGCAACAAGGCGTTAAGATAGATTCACACTATCTCAAGAGCTTTATTTGCCAAGAGCACTTTGAATCTCTGCTCTACCATGAAACAGACAGTACAGTCAGCAAAACATTAGAATTCATCAATGACAATAAAAATCTATAAGAACTAAAGAATCTGTAAGAGATAAGGGCTAATGGGCTCGTGGCAAATAAAGCACTCCGGATAATGCAAATCAATCTTAACGCCTCGTTGCTAGATGTTACCCTTCCGAGCGAGCGGAGCCTCTTCCTCGAACTCTGTTTCGACTCTCTACCCTCGTCGCCTAAGCATTCTAGACGAACTGTAGCCTCGCCGCCGTTGCCTTCTTCGGCTCTGGCGTCGTCTGCTGCTGCCCCGATTGCCATCGTCGCCTTTACGTCCATTTTTTATTATATATAGTAATGCAACGGATAATTCATCTGAAGAACCCTTGGTTAAAAAATGAAGAGGCGCTTGTAGTCATTGGGTTCTATAACCGCCGCTTTTCCTTCCCAAGGAGAAAAGCCTATTGACATTGCCCTTATGATGCAATAATGTATCTCGATGACAGAACGTAATTTTAATGATGTCGCTGGCAATATTTCTTCTTGAGGTACTATTGAAAAATGGCACTAATACCAAAACAAAAATGCAGCACAGCAATTTGAAACATCGGCACAATAGATAACACAATAGTGTTAATACCGGTCACAATTAGTGTATAATATGCTCGCAAGCATTGTGATAATCAGCCAAAATGGTGCAAAAAATGTGTCGTTTTATTAATAACTGCCGACGATCGAAGGCCATGCCAACGTTGTATGCAGAGATGTCGAAAATGAATTATGGCGGGAACAAACCTACATTTTCCAGCCTTTTGTAGAACTTGCCAACTCATGCAAGTTAACTAGATTATATTTTTTACAAGAGAGTGGTATTGAACTACTATCTGCTAAGTTTATTGCTTCCAACTCATTGATAACGTTGAAATTCCGGTGCACTACCATTTTAATGGCTTCTTTTAGAAGAATGGAGAAATTGTCAACTATGTAGAAGAATCCTGCCGACTCACTTTCATCGAGTAAAGGGAGAGTTTTAATTCCCTGCGAGCACAGTTCTTCAAATTCATGAATATTTCACCGGAAAGCTGCAAGATCGAAATTAAACTTTGCTACAGTGATAAAATTGGCAAACTCATCGATATTGTTGACGATGATGATGTCCGAAATATGTCAAGACTCTATTAAAGCCACGCATTTATGATGAAACTGTATGCCGTGAGTAATGTAGTTGAGAGAAAGACTCCTACATGTGATCCAGATGAGATAGACGAGGTGCTTACGGACGAGCACGAAACTATTGATTAGCAGCCGGTCCTCCGCAGATGCATCTACGCCTCAGCCGCCAAATTTTGAACTAGTTGGCCCGTAAGTTGCACTATTGGTACTCTTCTGCACCATTACCTTTTACCTATTCCACCCGCAAGCACTTTATATTTAACAGTTGCACTACTTCATATATTTTGCATTACAAACTCGTTAGCATGCACTGGTTGGTACAATTTCGCACCATTATGTTGTAACTGTTGCACCCGAACGCACCTTATATTTAACGCTTGCACTAATACATATTTTTTCCACTACTAACTAGTTACAATGTATTGCTTACTTTTCACTGGTATTGCAAATCCTGTCATCGTATACTCATTGACGCTGCGGATGCAGCAAATAGTGACGAAGGTATTTTTATCGATGATATGAAAGAAGAGACGGATTCCGACAATAGCATCCGTATCGTCCTTTCTTCTTCCGACGGATATCATCGGACATACAACGCCATGGATGTTATCTCGTTGCGCCAAAGCGACGCAGTGGGACTTACTATTGAGCAATTCGACGACGACGACGAGATGGAAGACGTCATCATCAACAGCGCTACGACGGAGTCAGATGGAACCGTCGCAGATATGGACGATATCCACGAGAGCCAGCTCTACAAAAGGCAAGGCGACTTCAAAAGAACTCTCAAATCATACGCAATGAAAAGAGGTTTCAAGTACGCCCCCACCAAATGCAACGACATTAAAGTAACCGCGAGATGTCGTGCCATAAATTTCCCGTGGAGAATAAAGGCGGGTCACCTACCAGGACTTACACAATGGTGGGTGAAGAAACTTGATTCGAAACACACTTGTAGCCGGACAATAGGAGGATTGGGCCACAAGAATTGCGATGAGGACTTTATCGCATGATTTGTTAGGGAACAGGTCGTGGCAAACAAGAAATACACGCTAAAAATGGTTCAGACTGAGATTCTACTACAGCACGACGTCAGAATTTCCTACTAGAAAGCCTACCGGGCCAGAGAAAGGATCCTTCAGGAGGTGCACGGCGATTTCGAGGGCTCGTTAGCTGCACTTCCATCGTACATGCGAGAGCTGAGTGGTGATGTGGATGCATGTCTTCAGCTACTTTACCAGGACGAGGGTCGTTTCCAGTATTTTTTCAGGGCATTCGATGCATCAATTCGTGCATTCCGGAAGCACTGCAGGCTGCTACTTGGACTGGATGGTACGATCTTGTACAAATATGTAAAGTTCACACCGTTATATAAACCTGTTGCACTATTGTATCTTATAATGATGCGAAATGATATAGTTTGCACGATTACGAACTAATATACGCGCTTTCCATTTCTTCCGGGTACTTTCCTAATCGGTAAGTTTAGAATAGCTCTGCTGACGACGTCATTTATTGATGGAAATAACTGTATCCTGCCATTAGCATGGGGAGTTGTAGAGGGTGAAAATCGATATTCCTAGCACTGGTTTCTTGAACAGTTGCGGGATGGTGTCATTGGTGATCGCGACAACAACAGAGAAAATAGTATACTTACTATTGTTTCCGACAGACAAAAAGGTCTTATTGAAGCTGTATCCGATATTTTTCCGAATGCAGCTCATGGTTATTGCATGTACCATTTGTCTACCAATCTCCCGCACGCGCCAAAAAATACCACCTGCGTGGAGAAGATTTTGGCGGCGGTGCGTGCTTACACTGTCGCGGAGTTCAACGAAAATATGGAGAAGATGAAGGATTTGAACCCGAAACAATACAAGTTTGTGGTCAAGATTTCTCGGCATAGGTGGGCTACCCATTGCTTCCTTAGAAGGCGTTATTCAATACTCACTTCTAACGAGACGAGACAATAAATAGTGTTATACGACATTTAAAGGGCCTTCCAACTACTTACCCGGGTAGAGGAAACACGAAAGAAAATGGCATGGTATTTTTACCAGAGGAAAAATGCTAGGAAGAAGATCACCAGTGTTTTGACGTCGTATGCAAAAAAGATAATAGAGAGCTCGAGGGAAGCGTCATGCTTTTACACATTGAACCCTTCGGCCGATGTCCTTTTTCAGATCTTATAGACTATTTTGCACCATTTTAATAATTATTTGCACTACTTAACCATAAGTTGCACTAATATCGAAACGTCTTACACGATATCACATAATGTTGCACTGTTGTAACCTTGCACTAATTAAGGAATGAACCTTATTCGTAAAATTATATGGATGGGCGCTTAAATTTATTAGATTTTGAAAGTTTTAAGGATATATTGCTTTATATTGTTCCCATAGACCTTTGACAGATTCACCTAGAATACTATTCGGGACCTTTTACAAAGGTGAGAATCAAGCAAGACTGTTGTTGGTGCACAAGACCTAGCTTACAGTTCCGGGGTAAAAATGGTCAAAGTGGTCGAAGGCCTGCTATCGGCAAAGATGGAATTAGCAAAGATGGAATTTATGACAAGAACCTGTATAAATCAGCCAAGCGTATATGCTTTACATCAGCTGATATGTCTAAGGTGGGAACTATTGTTCCCACCAAAATTTTTTTTGTTTCGGTATAAGGGGAATAAGGGCTTATTCCCCTCCTTATACCCCAATCAAACACAATCATAGAGAATTACGATGAGCTTGCCTCAATATGTGGTTCCGATCAAGCTACAGGAGAGTACACTAAGTAGATCAATTGATTGGTATGGACCCAAATATCCAAGGTTTTGATAGTGCGGAAGCAACGATTGGTTGTGATGTAGGGTTGGATGAGTTTGAATTTGTTGATTCATGTCAACCACCTAGCATTCTAAGAAAACGACACCTCCTTCCTTTAGGGATGAAGTTAAAACAAGTGGTTGAAAAAACAGCTCGCGTGGCTGAGAGATTGAGGCGATCAATGAGTTAGCTACACAGGTTGGACAAGTTGCCTTGGCCCTGAAGAAACTCAAAAACTGTTCGATTCTCAAATGAGCTTTTTCAAAAGACGATGAAATTAGGAAATCCATCCGAAAAAGTCAAAGATACTAATGATTACTTGCTAGCAAATGATAGGCCGGCAAGAGGGTTTATGAGAGAGACTCTTGAATTGTGAAAGAGGTGGATGGAAAGATATTTAAAAATAAAAGTTTATTACACTGACACTTACTCTTGGAGACGAACTATTAACGTGTTTAGATGTTTTGAGATTTTTAGGTTCGATGTAATGGGGGAGAAAAAAAAAAATCCATGTTTGTTCTAGTTATATTTCTTTTCTCCATGACTTTTGAATGGGTGATATTAGTTTATAGAAATTAAGATAATAGTTTGAGTTTTTTTTAAATCAACTGTTTTCATTACACTATATTATAGTTGATTATGTGATGAAGTTATTTTATTTTTTTGAATTATTTTTATTATTTAATCGTGATAAATTAGTATCGTTAAAATATTTGGAAAGTGATAGTATACTCATCTGGTATAATTTTTTTTTCTTTTAGTGATGGCATATCATTTTGTACACATATGGAATAATTTCACCATCTGACACACTGGTTAGATACCATTGGTTACAGATGCAACTTTCAGCTGCATGCATCCAAACAAAAATAGTTGCATCTGTAGCATTATCGCAGAACCAAACGGTGTGGATGTAGTTGCAATCGCATCATTTCTAGTTGTATGCATATCCAACTACAATGTATTTACAACTACACCCAACCAAACGAGCCCTTATACCACTCGAGATAAAAGGGATGAAGTAGGGCTACGTTTAGTAATTATTGTTCTATAACATAACACTTAATTATATCTTTCAAAATTCAAGTTACCTGTCACCGTTGTCAGTCTGAACACTTCCAAGTCGCTTGATTACCTCCATCCCTCGCATACTCTTCCGAAAATAGTATGTTTTCCTGTCAAACATTAACATGCAATAGAGCATTAGAGAACATGAAGACAATTCAAGCATGGCAAATCAGAAAGACTATTGAGGCAGGCAAAACTTTTGGCTGTTAAGAACACTGAAGTCAAAAATATAGGGAGAACAAGGACCTTGCTATCTCAAGTCAACATAAAAAATTACTAAGCAGTAGATACAAACTAGTTTTCATCATCAATGTTGTTGATATACAGAATGAAATACCCAGCATCCTCGAAAGAAACTGACAGGCATGAAGCTAGCACAGTATCTATTTTTATTGTTTTTAAGAAACACACTGTACTATTCCATTTTGTTACCGGAAAAGAAAAATGAGGTCCCACTATAACAATCATATACCATTACTAATCGGATGACTCGACACTCAAGCTCCCATCCAATTAACAATGGCCCTAGTTACTAGGGATGGCAACAGGGCAAGGCAAGGATAGGGGGCCGCTTCCTTCTCCAGTCCTCCCCAATGTCCCCATCCGCGTAACAGGGTCCACGTCCTGTGAAGACTGAAATTTTGACTGTGCCATTTGACTCTCTGTTAACGATGTTTATGCGTGTAATTTAATTACATAAGCACTCGTCAAGTTTCAGGAGAAAATGAGCTAAAACGGAGAAGATACGCGATTATGAAGTTTGACTTAAGTGAATAGTAACTTCAGTTTTTCGGTGAAGCCGCAGAGGAGAGTTGGCTTCGGGTACTAATCGGACTCTGTTCATAGAGGTCCAATAGCTCGTTTTGATCGGTTAAGATATTCAGGAATCAATGGCACTTACGGATTTCTGATCCGATGCACGATTTTCGAGAAAAGGGCTTAATCGAAAAAGGGTTTGCGCACTTTGCTATTCTTGCAATGTGAAACTCCTCGGACTCCGTGCATGTGACCTAAAGTATGGATAAGGATGTTTGAGATCCCTACAAGTGGTAGGGAAGTCAAATACAGAGGCGAAATCACGATTTCGCGGGTTTACACATTAGTATATGTGTAATATATGGAGTAGCGGAGAGCAGATAGGTTTCGTCGCAAATCGGCGACCAAACTTGATGAAACAAAATGGTAGTTTCGATGCTCTCGACGTGCTGAGCGCGATGGCGCGATCCGTTTGGAAATCCGACGAACGGATCGCCGGATATTGCAAGTTGATCGCAAAGGGGTCGATATTGGCAAATCGGATATTGGAGAGCGGACGGGATTCATCGCGAATCCGTGACCGATCTAGGCGAACCAAAATCGTGAGTTTGATGTCTTCGACGTGCTGATCGCATTGGTGCAATCCATTCGTAAATCCGACGAACGGATCTGTAGAAATCGCACGTTGATCGAGGAGAGGTCAAAGTTGGCAAATTGGTAATTTTGCAAAAGTCCCAATATTTTATGTGCCGAATCGCATGAAATCGCACGTGGAGGGGCGTTTGTGCATTTTACCCATGCTGTGAGGGACTTAGCTAAGAATATCGATGTTTCGTGGGTTAAGTCGCAAGATGTGCGTATACTTATATAGAGTTTACTTAGGGTTTCTTGAGGATGCCCTAGCTTTTGGCCTCCTCTCCTCAACCGAAACCCCCTGCCGCCTCATCTTCTTCTGGGCCAACCCATGCACACCCCCTGGCCACCGACGAGCTCCCCCGGCCACCGGAAAACCCCTCAGCCATCTCCTCTCCATCTTTCTCTCCATCTCTCTCTCTATCTCTCTCCTTCTTTCTCTCTTTCTCGGGTTGAGAAGAGGAGGGATCCCGAGGCTACATAGACTCCAAGCTCTGCGCCGGCGTCGCCCCGATTCCGACGGAAAATCCCCGCCGGCCGCCGTTGCCTCGAGCACCGCCATGGCTGCCGCTCCAGCCATCTTCACCCACCGAAACACGGTCCGAGGAGGCCTCGGCCCGCTAACCGCGCGCCGCCACCGCCTTGGATCGGCCGCGCCGCCGCCCGGAGCCCTAGCCACCTCCGCCGCCGCCGTCGCCGTCCGCCGACGCCGCCGCCGTGCGCCACGGGCGTCTGCACCCGCCCGACCCGAGCACCGAGCTCGGGTCGACCGCAGCCCGCGCGCCGCCACCTCTCGGGACGGCCGAGCCGCCCTCCCCGGCCCCGGCGACCACCGCCGCCGACCCCGCCGTCTCCGAGCTCCGCCGCGCCGCCATCGCGGGCGCCGCCGCGCCAGGGATCTACCCAGCCGAGCAGCGCCGAGTCCTCGAGGCCTCTGCGCATCGCCGCCGCCAGCAGCATGGTACGTCACCCTTCCTCCGCCTCCGGTGACGTGCCGCCGTCGCCCCGACCCTCCTCCGGCCGCCGCCGTGGCCGCCATTGCTGTGGAACCCGAGTTTCAGCTCGTGCGGGCTGAACTTGCTACCCCGAAACCGTCGATGCTTCCCGCCGCCATCTGAGGTGAGCATCATGTTCCTCACCTCCCCCGCACCCGTCCTTGTCCCCTGGGCGCACCGCCGTGCCGCCGGAAGCCGGCCGGAGCTAGCTTGCTCCGGCCATGCCCGAAATAGGGCTTATTGTGGATGGATTACTGTTCCGAGCAATCCGGGCCTCCCCGATCTTTACGGACGGGAGCACGATGATAGGGCACATCGCCGATTATCGTGCTCACCTTATTTTCTGTCGGGAGACCCCGATCCGCCGTTTCGGCGATGTCGGTCCTTTTGGGCCTTTTGGTTATCGTCTCGGCTTGCGCGCGTCGTTCGGAGACCCGAGGTCGTTCGGTGCCTCCGGAGGGAGCACGGTGATCGTCCGTCGTTGACGATCACGGTGGTCACCTCATTTGTGGTCAACGAGTTCCCGGTTAGCGAGATTTTGCTTGTTTTTCATGCGGTGCGCGCAGTTCGCCGAACTTCGGGTCGCTCCTCGCTCTCCACAAAGGTGGCGCGGTGCTCGAAGGGTGAGCACGGTCTCCGACACGCCGAGACCTATCAGCGGGTGTCTCGGTTTGGTTGAATGACTTCTGGTTTGCGTAGTCGGGCCATAAAAGCCCCAAAATCACATGAAATAATGTGATTTTGGATTATCGGGAGGGCTTTTATGCAATTGTGCTTATCGTGGCTGCTGTGGACAGCAAGTGTGAGTTGTGGGTAACCTTTGGACTTATTGTCCAAGGTCCCAAGCTCTCGTGGAGACCGGAAAGTGCTTTCCGGCGTTTCGCGAAACTGATTTAACGCGGGTTTGGTTCGGAATTGTTCCGACGGTACTTTGTGAACTATTGTGTGGTCGCTGAGCCTTGTTGGCTGGTCACTCGTGTCATCTCGATGGTTCGGAAATGACGGGTGAGCGACGGTGGGTTCCGGTGTCGAAATAGACGCTTCCGGGAACTCCGTATTCGTACAATTATCCGACGATAATTGTATTGTAGTGTTGCTTTGTGTTTGCTGCCAAGTCACACTAAAATAAGTGTTTTGGTGGCAGCGGGTGACTCTTGGTATGAGTCGTTGTGTTCCGGGACTGTTCGTGGGTCCCGACGGAGTCCCGGTGAGGTTTACGGGACTTCCGGCTCAGTACGGCGATCGGTTTGGGAAACCGACTCCCGTGGGTTTATTTGCACGGGTTTATATTCTGTATTAGTGGGTTAGACACTAACCTGGTGGATCTCCTTAGGTCCAGTTGATACTTCTTCTTCAGGAGACAGACGCGACAGTTGTACAGGTGGGTATCTCGACTCGACGTCCGTTCAGTGGTGCAAGCTTGGTGACGATTCCTTCACCCCTTGCCTTTACTTTGCTTATTTCATACTCGTGCATCGTATTACTTTTATTCTTACTATGCTCAGTAGTTCCTGGTTTTGCACTACATGTAGGAGTAGTGTAGTTTCCATCAGTTACATCCATATTTGGGGACCTAATTAGTTAGTTTCTTTCTCTACTTGGGGACCTGGTTGGTCAGTTTCTTTCTCTACTCAGGACCTGGTTGGTCAGTTACTTTGCATACTTTGGAACCTGGTTGGTCAGTCACTTTCTGTACTTAGGACCTATTTGGTCAGTCACGCTCAGTACTTGGTACCTGGTTGGTTCTTCTGGTTACTTGACGACCCACGTGGTCGATGGGCCCTGGGGGGCAGGATTGTCGGCTGATTGCCGATGGTTGATAATTGAGCATATTTGCATTGATCGCCCGATACTCGTCGCACGTCACGAACACCAGCGGTCTGATCCACCGCAAGTGGGGTGTTCTTTTCCGAAAAAGTGGTTGCAGAGGTTCGACCCGTGAGCCCGGAAGCTTTATGCTGGGGTTGGATGCATGGTAGAGTAGTGGGGCATTGGCTTGAGGTGCGGTACTACCGACCAAGAGGCTTCGTACGAGGTCCGTGGTACTGGCCAAGAGAGCATTGGTTCAGATTGGGTACTCTTGAGCTTCTATACCTGTTGACGCATACTTACAGTAGCTGTTGTTTCATATCTGTATATCTCTCCCGTTTATTTGTTTATCATAACTACTGTACTACTATTATCTCCTCTTGTGTCTATCTCCGCAAGGTATCCACTGGGAGGGGGAGACATATTTACATGTTCTCACCCCTCGCCTTCTTTTTCAGGTGACATTGCGGGAGTTAGTGGGACAGCTGGTGAGGAGCGAGTCTAGTTCGCGACATAGCTCCGTCCCTTTGTCGGTTATTCCTTTACCCTTCCTGTTTTATGACTTAGACTTATTTATGGTTCAATTCAGTATTTGCTTTTGAATATGAGATGTTTTATAATGTAATAAAAGGCTTTGGGTTTTATGTGATAAAATGGTTTTCTACCCCTCGTGGTAGTGTTTTCAAAAGAAAAGGTTTCCGTGTGGGAAACAGTTTTTTTTAAAAAGTTTTCAAAAGGATTTTATAACTTAGAGTTTCAAAATCAGTTCCCGGGTAGGGAACATTTCAACTGATAGATGTGGATTTATGATTATATACTAGTGAATGTAACCTGTGGTGAATGGTGTAATTTGTGTATGGATGTAGTTAAATTCTTTACATGTACACTTTGTTGTGGTTGTATGATTGTAAAAGACTCTATGTACTTGTGCGATGCGTGCAAATACGAGAGACTCGTCCGTGTGTACAAAGTGGTCTCTCTCGTATTTGTGTGTCTGACATGTCCTTGGGGTCAAGGTTTATAAAAAAAAAAAAATCCCGCTGTTTTTATACTCTAAAATGACCCAGGGCGTGACACGTCCCCGCCAACAAACCAGGGGGATCTATATCCCAGAGGGATCCTGCAAATTCTTTAAGAATAAACTAAACTAATTTTTTATTTAAAATTTAATTAAATTTAATTTAATTTCAATTCAAATTACTTTAAATTTAATCCAATTATTAAGTTTATTTTTAGTCATTGTCAAATTATTACGTACAACACATCAAATTACTAAAATGTATAGCAATCAAATATTATTTAACTGATATAGTGTACAAAAAAAAAATTATATATTAAAAATATTTGATTAAATTAAAAATTTAATAAAGGCATCAAAGTTAGCATTCTATATTGATAGATAAATTACAACCTACATAATAATATATTATGTGGTTACAATATAATTGTTAGGTAAATTACGAACAAGATCTGAGGGAAAAAATACCATCGTCCTAGCATAAAATGCTCAAGTTCTGCATTAAAGTTATCTACAGGATTTTGGGATTCTTCGCCCAAAGTTGCTTTTCTTGCACATTACCACACTGATTCTCACACAACCCCAAAATTTGGTGGATAGAATTATTTGCTCAATCAATTTTCTATCAGAAATGGAGGCATAACGAAATGTTTGTTATTCATTTGATGCAAAAATGGATTTATGGATTTTAAACCATTTTTATTTTGAAGGATACTTTCTAGAGGTGAAAAAATTTGTGGCAAATCGTGTGATACTAGGACGTATGAGCTCCTGTCCAATGAATTTCTCCATTAGAGCAATGGACCCAAAGATGATTATACAGATATTTGGATACACGTTGTGTAGTATCTACAATCTTCTTTACCCAATTTATCTCACCGAAGTCAAACATCACTAGGTTGATGCAATGCGTTGCAAAAAGTGTCCGTAATAAGTGCGGTTGCCTTTGCATCGTAGTTTGCCAACTTTCTTGAAGTTTTCACCATTGTTTGATACTACTGTACCACAAATTTCTCACCAACCTCATCTAGAACTTGTTCCAATAACTATGGATGCAAACAGGGCGGATTTGGGGGCGGGAGCCCCGCCCCGCCCCGCCTCCCGCCCCGACTAGCAAAATCCCGCCCCGCCTCCCGCCCTGAATCCGTGACGGGTTAAAAGATACATCTCATAATCCGCCCCGCCTCATAACCCGACTCCCGCTGACGCCTCGAATCCGCCCCGCCAACTAATATTTTTTATAAAATTAAAATATTATTAATATTTTGTTAAATATAAATTAATAATATTATTTATATAATTTAACAATATCAATTATAAAAACCAAAAATATCAATTACAATTCAAAACAAAATTCAAAAGTTTCAAATACATTAGAAATGAGAGTACTAACTTAATTGTATTTTGGACTTTTTTGTAAATACATTATATTTTAGGGATATATTTTTAAAATCTAAATAATTTTCGAGGCGGAGTCGAGGCGGATCATGGCGGGCGGATTCGGCGGATCAAAATTTCTTCTGTTTCCTACCCCGAATCCGTCTCGGATCGTAAATTTTATCCCGTTTCCTACCCCGAATCCGTTTATTTTTTCCCATTTACCGCCCCCGTTGGGGCGGATCGGGGCGGGAGCTGCACCAACCCAGATCCATTTGCATCCCTACCAATAACGCATATGTGTAATCAGTATCTTCAAATCGACTGGTCGCATAAGGGTAATTGTGGAAAATCATAGTTGTTATTGTCTACATTATTGGAATTTTACTCTTAACCAAACACAGTAATTTTACAATCCTAGTAATCTTCAATGAGATAACTGTGCGAATCAAATGTAGGGATATACATTTCCCATTAATCTCATTACTAATCAAATTCCCCTTAATCTTTCAATACATAGTAATCTTAGATAACGTGATCCAAACGCTCCCTAAGGACTGTCTGAAACCATCAACTTAAAACACGGGCTTTAAATAAAGACAATTCAACATGCAAAAAATACTGATAAAATCTCATATTCAGCAATCTTTTTTAACAAGTCACTTTGCTAGGAGATCCATATAAGAAAAGGTAGGATGGTATAAGTCAATGAAGCAATTGATTAAACTCTAACTATCAGCAATAACATGGTGATTGAATCATATCACTACAACTCAAGCATTTTAGTGGAAGAGTTGTATAAGCAGCAAAATAGAAGACAAAAAAAAATCTTATGCTACACCCAAATTGAATTAAATATACATTAAAGAAGAGTAGTATTGGGCATCTATAAATGACTGTTATGTACTAGTGCTATTATTACTTGATGGATTTTCAGGCAATCATGCCGTGCAGTTTTAAGACTTAACGTTAATCAAATAAATAAAAAGTTTCTGAACACCTCCGTAAAGAAAGACCTTGCTGCAGCTATTTAATGACAAATAAGAAATAACCACAATAACAAACCACACTGTACCAGCAAATGGACCAAGTAGCAAACTTACCATCTAGTGATTGACAAGGTGCTAAGGTGATAAAGAACTGGCTGCCATTTGTATTAGGACCAGCATTCGCCATTGATATAATCCCAGCTCCTGTGTGCTTCAGCTCTGGCTTTATTTCGTCCTCAAACTTCAGCCTGCACATATCCAATGCAAAGCTTCAAAATCAACCGAAAGAAAAAAAGAAAAGAAACGATAAACATTCCCAAAACCAACCGCTGTTCAAAGGAGTGGTTTTGGTTGGATGAACTTCATAATACGGTGTATTTGAAGACACATCCAGTTGGATTTACAATAATTATATCTACATCTATCCCATCGACAGTAGGTAGTAAAGAGTGCCATATTTATGATATGTTGTTTGCTTGCATATAGTTGAAAGTTGCACTTGCAAATCTTGTTACTTCAGACATGGGATGGAGAGAATACCCACAACATATAGAAGTTTCTCATTTTGTTAGGGCGTGAGTGTATTAAGTCAGATTGCCATCAATGTAGAATTACTCCATCCAACTAGAGTATGTCGACCTATGTCCTTCGTCAGTATATCCAATTGTGGCATTTAGGTACAACAACCGCAGATCAAATGGAATTTTTGGGCTTGTCTACAGTTGCATTTACAGTACAAATATCCCATTAAGATGAATAACGATTCATGGAATAGACAAATAATTATCCCAAAATTAGGTTTTTAACTGAAAGGTACATGGCCATACGAAAATTAGAAAAAGAAAATTAAACCCAAAATCATTTGCAAACGCTTACAAAGTCTGAACAAAAATTTGATCCTCAAAAGTAGATATCAAACATTTTTATACAAGTAACAACTAGAACTTCTATTTTATTCAAAAGCCGAAGTACATCGACATCAAAACAAGTGGTGTTTCCACTTTCATTTCGGCATAAGATTAAAAGGGAAATATGGCAATTTTGCTCACCCATAGATGGACTCGCCGCCCCTTCCTGTCCCCGTCGGATCTCCACCTTGCACTATGAAATCCTGCTCCAGTAATCCTACTAATTATTAATAAAAATAAAAATAATATAAAAGCAGGGTAAAAATACACAGGACTCCCTCAACCACAGGCCATTTCGAAATAGGCCATTCAACTGTTTCTTCTATTAACTGGACATTATTATTTCGATAAACTTGCAGATTCTCTTGACTACACTGTTTTTAGCGCTTCGGCGACCGACAAAACTAGAAAGTTTGTTAGTGATCAGCGATTGATAGCAAACTGCGTTGTTAATCGCGACGAATGCCGAAATAAATCTAGAAAAACAACTCAAATCAAAACAATTTATGGATGAAAGGGCCATAGTTTAGAGGTTCTCTGGATGAAAGGGCCATAGAATTTTTCGGAGGAGAGAGGAACCTTGATGATGCGGTGGAACTTGACGTTATCGTAGTAGCCTCTGCGGGAGAGCTCGATGAAGTTCCGGCACGTCTTCGGCGCGTGCTTGTAGTACATCTGCGTCAGATTTCCCCCTTCTTGTTAAGAGAGAGAGAAAATAATAATAATAATGAGAGAGAGACAGAGAGAGAGGAGTAGAGTAGAGAGAAGGAGAAGGAAGACCTCAACGGTGAAGGGGCCCATGGAGGTCTCCAGGGTGACCTCAGGAGGGCCGCCGTCGGCGCTCCCCCACATCTTCTAGCGGCGGTAGAGAGTTAGCCAGAGGGCAGAAGGGCAACCGACAGAGAGAGAGAGAGAGAGAGAGAGAGAGAGAGCAGAAGTTGAGACTTGAGAAGAGGCAGAACAAGGGCGACCAGCAGTCGAAGCTACAATCGAAAGGAACCCATACTGCAGTCTCCTAAAGGACGAGCTTTTCTTTCTTTTCTTTTTTTTTCTTTTTCTTTTTTTTTGTCTTCCTTTTCTATTTTTTTATAATTAATTTCATAATATCTTTAAATATAAAATTTAAACTATCAGATTTATTCTTTTAAAAATATTATTCTGATCTATAATATATTCATAAAAAAAATTCTTGTTTATTCATATATATTTCTATCATTTGATTTATCATTAATTTTTTAACGGTTGATGTATAAAATAACTATTTTATCTTTACAAATTTATCCATATAAAAAATTATCTTTCTTTCTCTCTCTTCATCTTCCTCACGTGTGGCATACCTTATTTTTATCGCAATCGAGGGTCCCGCCTTTCTCGTCGCCACAAATAAAGAGAATAGGGTAAAAAAGATAAGAAGATTTAACATTAAAATACATATTTTATATACACTAGTGTAGTGACACGCGCGATGCACGTAGATATTACTACGGTCAATTTTTGTCATTTCTATTAAATTTTCTCCTTCTAATATATTGTGTTTTAGAGGGTAATCTTTTTTTTTTCATCTTTCAAAATACTAAATTTTGTTTTTTTTTTTTTTTTCTTTTATAATATTGAACGTATAACTTTGATTTTTTCTATTATAAATTTTACTACTTTTTTTCTTCTATCATTATACTATTTTATTTTAGTTATTCACTCTGATTCTAATTTTAAAGTTTAATATTATTCTTCATTTTCACAAACTTATTATTATTTAAATTACGTAAATAAGTAAAAATCTATATTATTTCTCCTAAAGTTATCACATGATAACTTTTTCTTCATGATTGAAAAGTGGCTCCATCCCGAACCTCAAGTCCTTCCTTCTCATCTTCTTTCGGTTGTTACTTTCGTTCATCAAAGAATATGACTCACACCTCTCATCATCGTTTTTTTAATCGTTGTTTTCTTTTTTTGTCAACGCGTGAATAACTCTCTAATCCTTAAATTAGAGGATTAATAGTAGTTTTATTTTTTCTAACAAATATATTAATACAGTAGGTAAATTAAACAAAATATATATAAAAGAATATGAATAAAAGAACCTACGATTCAAAACCGAATAATCTAAGCCAACAAAAGCATGTCAACTATAAGAAAGCAAAATTCAAATTTATTAAAAAAATATATATGTATTGAGTAGGCTAAAATTTTTATTTTTATTTTTTAAATTATAATATAATATAATATAATATAATATATATATAGAGAGAGAGAGAGAGAGAGAGAGTTTTGCTAGAATACTATCGGTAGTAAAGCGACGATTTACTACCGTTTTGTTTTCGATGATAGAGCTTCCAAATTGATGATCGACATGTTAAATATGATCTAAACAATTTAAACTATCTTGAAATCAAATTTCACACATTTTCGATATTGTTCTCTTGTCCATCAAGTGAACGAGAAAATGAATTGAAATGAATATCCTTTAAAAAGTGATGATACAATTTTTATATTTGAAATCTAGAGTCTAGATCTTATTTTAAATAGTTTAAAAAATTTTCTAACAAAAATTTAGTTGATTTGAACTCTTCTATACCGTTAAACAAGCAAATGCACCATATCACCATTAAAATTATAGATTTTGCGACCCTTTGATCGTTCGATTAGTAATGCTAAAAAATTATGAAATTTGATTTCTAGCGAATTTAAATGGTCTAGATCATGTTCAATGGTGATCATCAATTTGGAAGCTTTATCATCGAAAACAAATCGGTAGTAAACCGAAGCTTTACTACCGATAGTATTCTAAAGAAAGCTCTCTCTCTCTCTCTCTCTCTCTCTCTCTCTCTCTCTCTCTCTATATATATATATATATATATATATATATATATATATATATATATATATATATATATATATATATTAGAAATACATGTAAAAGAATTTAGAATTCAGGGTTCAAAATTCTTTTACACATACTTTTTAAATATCATAGTATATATTTCTATTATATTAAATTATAATTAAAAAATAAAAAATAAAATTTTAGAACAAAAATGGTGCACCGGGTGCACTGAAAAAGTTTCACTGCTCTCCTAAAAGAAAGAGCCGAGAAGGAGGCGAAGGATGAGGAGGGTGTTGCATGGAGGGGGCGGCGAAGCAGTAGGAGGCGACGACAGCTAGCGTAGTGGGGGTGGCAACAATAGAGGTGGAGGAATGGGGGCGGCAGCAATAGAGGAGGAGGAGGAAAGTTAAAATGGGTTTTATATTTTTTTTATTTTTATTTGGAGTATTAAGTTTTAATGTTCATAAAAATAAAGTGGTGGAAAGTTAAGAACCAAGCGTTAGTGTATAAAGCACTTGTTCAAATGGGTCTCACTTGCAAGCTTGAGGAGATGAACCAATTTAGCGTGAAAATACTGACATGTAGGTCCCAATAGTCCTAAAATTAAGGAATATATGCCATGTGGATTCAATTAGGGAGATTAATGATATGTTATAGATGTTATAGATTATAGAAGATTATAGATGCTATAGATGTTATAGACATAGATATAGAAGATAAGGAGTAAAAAAGTTATTTTACTCCTTAACTAATTGTGGTTTACTTTTCTAACTCATGCTTATCTAAATTAAGGATATATTTGCTTATGGAAAGACTTTTGAAGGGACAAACCAGATAACTTAAGTTTTGTAGAGAAATATTTGCTATTCGACATTTTTGTAAGGAGTTTATGCAATTATCTTCTTCTTCTTTTTTTTTTGTATATGCTCATTTGTATGTCATAATTAATTTCAGGATTACAAATAATTTTTTACATAAATTAAAGTTCAGATTAAATTTAATTTTTTTATGGCTACTTGTTCTAGAATTATAATTTTTTGTTTATTTATTTATTTATTATAAATTTATGCATTAATAAATAAGAGAGAGAAAAAAAATTGAGTATAGTTAGTTTTTGGGTAAACTTTTAATTCGACCCTTTAACTTATTTCATATTTCTACCCTATGGTTCAAAAAATTATACTTAACTATCTTGTGGTGTTATCTTTATTAAAAAATTAACTATCAAATAGGGTATTAAAATGAATATTTTTTACATCGCAAAGATAATTAAATATAATTTTTCGAATCATAGTATGACAAAGTAAAACTAAACACATTTTATAGGATTTCTACAATATGATTCTCTCGACGCTCCTTAATCTACTCTACTTGTTTACCAAGGCCCAATTTGGTTTGGAGTAGCGGATAACGAAAGTTATTTCCGCTATTTCGCCAAACGATATTATTTTTGTTAGAGATATTTTATCCTGGTCAAACTTTACTATTTCCGATCTTGAAATAGTTTGGGATTTACTATTCCACTATTTTGGTAGAATAGTGCTATTATAATATTTAATTTCAAACTTTATTAAAATTATAAATTGAATTAAAACTAAATTATATAATATAATATTTATATATTATAATATATTATTTTTATCATAAAATTATTAATTATACTATATTAATAGTTATTTTTTATATTTAAATATAATATTAAATTTTATAATAAATTGTTTTTAATATTATAATAAATTATTTTTATTAAATCTAAACCTCTATTAATCCCCATTCTTTTTTGCCACGTGTCATGCTTACCTTAATCCATACTACTTTAATCCCACATCACCCGGCCACGTCAGATCACCCAGCCACGTCAGATCCTATTAGTTACTCCGCTTCCGCCGCCTCAATCCTTCTCCGACTCAGGCCGCTTCGATCCTCGCTCCACCTCTTCGACCCTCGCCCGCCTCTTCGACCCTCCCCTCCCGCCGCTTCAATCCTCCTCCCGACGCTTCGTTCCTCTCCCGACGCTTCGATTCCTCCCCCGCCTCTTCGATCCCTCTCTACGCTTCGTCATCTCTCTCCTCAAAACCCTAATAACCAGATAGAGAGAAGAGAGCAAAGGGAGGAGATGCTTCTCTCAACAGATTCATCATTTCTCTCAATTCCATTACCATATTGATACGTGCTTTTATAATTTGCTCATTCATTTTTTTCCTGCTACATTTACTTTCTAAAGGCATAGATCTCAGTTTAGGGTTTTGTGGTTGTGAAATTGGGGGCGGGATTTGTAGATTTTGTTTGCATTTTTTTTCCTTTTTTAATGCAGTGATATTATTGGCACGTTTGCTCCTTTTAAGAAAATTAATTTTTGAGTGAAGATGGATTAAAAAACGTGAGAAAAATCAAAATTTTGCTTTATTAACATGCTTTGATTAAGCAGTTTGTGTACTTAAAAGCTTTTGCTTATTATGTATCGTGATTTTGTTTCATAAATTTTTAAGAAGGTCAGAGAGGTCATGCGATAATTCACGCTGGGAATGGATCGACATTGTAGGTTTTTGATAGTCATACTTGAGAATTTGGGTTTGTTTGATGTTTTTATTGTCTTGGTTAATCTAGCTTTTCCGTATTTATATACGCAAGGCTTGATTTTGATGTGATTTCATATATATTAGGATGTAGTTTTTTGTCCATCTGACTTTGTGGAAGCGAACTATTTAGAAAAGTCTAATCATTGTTAGGATTCAAAGTACTAAGAATTAGTTTAGATTTTTGATTTAATTTTAGCAAAGAATCGTTTTGCCTCTTTAAGAATATGAAACATTAGCAACATTTTCATTAGGGCATTATTTTGTATCTTTCTAACGAATACCAGAAAAGTAGATGCCTCGGAGGGATGAGCAGAAAAGAGCCTACATGTTTTTTGCAGCTACGAACCAGGGTTGATGCTGCTGATTTTTGAAAATTAATTTGATTATTGCTATTAATGTTTGCTGATTTTGATCGAATGCCTGCAATAACATTTAGTTTAATGTCGATAAAAGCAGCATACCGATATATTGGCACACTTAGTCAGGAGATTTAACATCAAGCTATATCTCATCTCACATTGCTGAATACTTATATGTAAATCTTTACCAGTAAAGATTAGGGTTGAATATTCTATATTTTATTGTTGCAGAGTAAGTCACATGATACAAATAGATTCCCATCTAATTTATTTACCATAGTAGAGTGGTAATAAGCAACTGTGAAATGCTACATTCCTTTTCGTACAAAATTCGATGTTTTTTTATGGTGTGTTTGTATATCAATCTGATATTCACTTTTTGGTTCACATATTTTGACAAAGTTATCTACTGAATTCTATGAATGAACGAAATTTTTATTTTGTTTTTGGGACAAATGGTCATGTTAAGTAGGGTAATAACTGATGTAAAGGAATCACTTTTAATCCATTCCTTTTTTGCACTGGTTATTAAAGTAATTGATTGCACAAAACCTGAGAAATTATGTACCAACAAATCATTCTTTTTTCCCTAAGATATGGGCATTGTACCAGCGTGATGAGCTGGTGAATGTTGTGGACACTTCTTTGAATGGCGATTTCAGTCTGGAGAAAGTGTGCAGGTTTTTGAAGATCGGCCTCATTTGCACCCAAGACGCACCCAAAGTGATGTAGGTTCTAATGTTGTTTTTGAGAGAAAGGTAACTTGCCACTTATATTTTTTATGAAAGCAACTAGGCTTAAAACTTGGAACCTCGGGTACTAAACATCAAGCTCTTTGTTGCGTGTGGTAGGGACAGTCAGTGGTTATCGAGTTCATTAATGTGGGCATGATTTGATGCTTGCAGTAGACTCATCTACCTTTGATCATATCTGGGGCATCACCATGGAATGCAATGTTGATTGTGATGTAACAAGTGGAGATTTTTCCATCTCTTTTTTTGGTTTAGCTGTCGATTGTTCTTTTTTCGGCATGTTTATTTCACTATTTTTACAAAATATTTCGTTGGATGAAGGATTCGAGAGCGGTGGTTATTGTTTGCACTAGCTATGCATTCTTGGATACTGAAGAGGATTACAATCTCATTGTTGGTGATTAGCTCATCCAGGCAAATGTAATTTTGGGAAACAAAAAGATTGAGGTATCCTTAGCTTTGAATATCTTTTTTGTACTATTTACAATGAATTGCATTATAGTCCTTGGCCCTTTCCATTGAGTCTCAACTTTTAGTCCATTCCTTTAATTTGTTTTATGAGTAATTATTTGATAAAAATTGAATTGGCAAAGTAGAAATGCTTAAACATGAGGACTAATATGAAATTTTCAAAGAATTTGATGACTAATTTCAATTTGCAGAAACTTTAAAGAAGTTTGATGTTCATAGTGTTAATGGCTACCATCTACAAAGAGTAATTTTATCGGTGAACTTATTATATTTTAAAAAATATATATATAAAGTTCTTAATTGTCAAATTAATTTGTTTAGTACAACCTGCCATTTTACCTTGGGCTTTAATAAGCAAAGCCCTTCTGAAGTTGATTTCTGAAGTCATCTTCAAAGTGTTTCTTATATTTATTTTTTAGGAAAATGCTTGATCAAGTTCTCTTTAGGCTCTGCAAATGCATGCTTTCAAAAAATGTTTATGTTAGAGTACGGTTGTGTCATGCACGGGCGCATGATGATGGTGTACATGAGTTATGGTGAGAGCGGCGTTACGGCTGAAAGTTAAACATGTTCGTTCGACTTCTACTCCTTTTAGATGGTATCTGCAATGGTTGGAAGTCTGACAAGTCTCAAATTATCATTAGTTTCATAAATTAGCATCAGAACTTGACAACAAGTTACATAGCAAGCTTATCAAGTAGATCATAGCATTAATAAGACGTTTCTTACGCTATCAGAGCCTTCCGTCATCAATAGAATGTGTTGTAATTAGCAGTAGATCCCCACATTATTATTTTCTGGTTGTGGAGCACTTATGTTTGAAAGTTCAAATGGCGAAATGTGAAGTTGAAAGGAATCATTTTTTATAATCAATGATACTATAAATACAAAAACTATTTAAAATGCAAAGAAAGGAGTGTAGGATTACTGTTCTAATATACATTTATGATTAAATTCAAAAAAGACACAATACTTATCTGCCGGTAGTATGCATCCTCCGACACATCCATCCCTAGCAAAGGAACCAAGGTTGCTCCTTTAGTCAGTAGAGGATGCTATGAAAAAGAATTGTTTAGATACTTTCATATGCATACAATGACTAAAGATTGTAGATTAGCAATTGATATGTAATAAAATGAGATAGTATAAACATGGAATTGTTCATGGCCCAAGAAACTAGGTTACAGGAAGACCGGAAGAAATGTGCGTATAGATTATAATCCAGCCGTGTAAAATAGTAAGATTTAATCTGGGTTGCATTTGGTATCGTTTTATATCTTCCAAGTTTCTTCTCCTCAAGTATTATGAGCTTCAGATCACCTAGAGTTTCCCCAGTCTTCAATCGTTGGTTAGTTTGCAAATTATTTTTTTATTTTCAACCAAAAAACAGAGAGGATTGACACCTAATTAATTTTCCATCTTTGTCAATCAATCCCAGAAAATCAAGTTTGCGAACAATCCAAGAACAACAAAATTAATGCCAACTTAAGCGCTTCTAACAATTAGTGCTTTCCAATATACTTCGGCTTAATTATACTTTTTCATACTAGATTTTAAGTATTTTTATTTGCTATTGTACTATTATTTTCTCTTAAATCTGTTCATGGCAGCTTAGAAAGCTTTTTTATTTAATATATGTCTTGATATTTCTAGGGTGTCCATTATGTCTCATGTTTCTTTATTTTGCTGTTATTAAAGAAAAAAAATGGTTCCAGCTTATGTTTTCTCTAATTTTGCTGATTTTCATGCTTAACCTACTGTTTTGCTTTGCTTCTTTATGGAATCTATAGAAATAGGTTAATTGGGAGTTCACTACTATGTTTTTCGATACCTCCTTCTTTTTTTTTTTTTTTTTTTTTTTTTTTTTTTTGCATTTGTTGTATGTTTGTTTGTCATGAAATTCTAGACAGGTTTTAAGGAGAGACTATATTGCTACAAACGGGCCTGAAGAAAGCAAAAAAGAAGAGGAATAGTTGTCATCTAATGGCTACTCATGCCGCAACATATATCACATGGTTTTTAGCTATTTTGCATTATTAATTTATAATCTAACATGAAAACTCTTTCAAAAGTCTCATTATTTATTCTCTTCAGCATACTTATATTGTTCATACTTATATATTTATATGAGAGCATTACGTGTATATTAGAATAAATATTATGGTTTTCTGTTTAAATGCAAAATTTTGCTTTATTTTCATTTTTAGTGAATGTTTGATGATTTTTTTGTTATTAATTACTTCTACAGTTTTTATCCGCTGCGAAGCGTGGGCCGCTTCACTAGTTTAAGTTTAAGTAGAATTTTTAAAAATATAAATTTATTAATAAAAAAAATTATAAATTTATTAAAAATTTTATTTTTATCAAATTTATAAATTTATTGTAATAAATTATTTTTATTAATTGTCACGTGCGCCCGGATTACACGTTTTTCCGAGCACACTCACGACCCGCCGTATACATAAGAATTTTTTCTGTATACGAAGCAATAATTGAACCTGTAAAGAAATTCAAGCTACAACTAGTAGTATAGAGCTGCTAAACTGAACTGAATATAAATAAACATCAGGTTCACTATACATACAAAATCTCCCAGATACGACATCCCTCGCTCCAGCAAGTAACAAGTATAAGTATGTATATGAACCAAAAATCAAAACTACCTGTAGCTGGTACTCCTCTAGTACTGCAACCAGGGAAGGGATTTAGCTCACAACTCTCTTTCCACGATCAAAATCAGTGACAGCGGCAGCCGTAGAAGAAGACTCTGCAAAAAGGGGTCAACAGCTGGGCGAGAAGCCGAAAGGAGGGAAAACACACGCTCGCCCGGCCTCCAACGGCGCAACCGCGACGTCCACGCGCTCGAACAACTCCCCGGCGCAATGTCAACGTTGATCCGAGCTCAAGCCGTAGCCTCCTCCAAGCACTCCATTAAACTTGAGAGAGAGAGAAAAGGATAATTATCCTCCGCTACCCAAGTTGAGTGGATAATTATAACGAGGGAGTAGATGGCATGCCTATCAAACAACCAAAACGACCAATTTGCCCCCTCACCAACTCAACATCCAAGCTAAAGTACCAAGATTTTCACCGATGTCGCACCGATACTCAACATCAATTATCGCAACCCGAAAGCAACAAAAAATACACTGGTAGGTACTTCCCTACATGGTACCGGTACTCAATACTGAAACCTGCACTTTGTAGACTTCAATATCAAACTTTGCTCTCACGTCACACTGAGCCCGTTTTGCATCTATTTTGCACCAAAACGACTCTGACTTGCCTCGACACTCTCCAACATATGTTGCCCAGCCTCATATGCTGAAATCACATGGACCACGGAACACCAGGAATACTACATTAATTGTCCCCACCTAATTCTTATTTTAAAATTTTAAATTTTAATTTTTTGAAGTTTATAATTTTAAATTTTAAATTTTAAATTTGATATTTTAAAATTTTGAAATTTGAAATTTGGTATTTTATATTTTTAAAATTTAAATTTGATCTTAAACTTAAAGTTTGAAATTTAAAATTTAAAATAATGAATTTAAAATTTGAGATTTTAAATTTTAGAATTTTAATTTCAAATTTTAAAATTTAAAAGTTAAAATTTTAGATTTAAAAATATAAATATAAAATTTAAAAATTCAAATTCAAATTTTATTTATAACTACCCACTATCCTTCTTAGGCTTCATTTGTGTCATGCCCCGAGACCGATCCTATTTTGCCGGTTCGAGCACGTCGAATGTACGCCGAATAGAATAAAGCCGCCCTATCCGCCTAAGGCTCAACAACAAGTACAGAGCAAGTATATAAAATTTGCACATGCGAAAACATAATATACTTGGCTTACACGAGGGCAAGCAATAGCCAAAATAAAAGTACTAACTAAACAAATACAAGTACAATGATTAACTTTAAATCACATACATGTATTCAACTTGAACAATTACATTCTTTTTATCATTTTTTTTTACATCTCATTTCTCCAAAATATGACTTTTCACATTTAATATAAACTCTCTTACATCATTCTTTTAAACATCTATAATCATCAAATACAAAAGATGATAATAAAGGGTATGCAACTACAAAATATAAAACCCGACTTAGGCGATCTCTGTCTATGGCGCGATACCCTTATCGTGATCATCCGCCGGCTCGCTCGGTCCCGACTTTGTGAAAATAGTGGGATGAGAACTACAACAAAGTTTCCAGTGGGTTCGACCGTCGACCTCGCCGACTTTCCCATTAGGTCTAAATAAGGCATAATAGAAGAATAAAACCAACTAACAAATGCAACTAATATGCCTGAACAATAACCAATGCTATGCTCAAATAGAATGCTCATGATGAATACAAAATCATAATTTTCATTTCCCAATCTCTTGACTAACCCGTAGGTTTCGCGCTTAACAAACTCACTACCTAAATCCCTACTATCAGGAAGATACTTGCTGCGACCTGACGGGACCATCCTCTTGGGAGTTTGTAGTATTTTTTTTTTTTTTTTTTTTTGAGTTGGTAAGACTAGGGTTGTGGATAAGGATGCCACGTGCACCTACCCCCTTATGTATGCTTATCAACTTAATTAACTGAGGGTGTGCATTTCTTTAATTCCCGCTCTCTCTAGTTCTTGAGTCGTACGTGGAGAAGGCTTTGGGTGGAGTTCGAGTGTCGCCGACGTCGCGTCGCGGTGTCGTTCGAGCGTGTGTTCATCGAGCTTATTCGCTAGTTTATTGCCTCGAGCTTATTCGCGAGTTCTATATGCGAGCCGGGCATTTGGACGAGTCTGACGGTGGTCCTTTCATATTCACTACTTCGGTTCACGGTGTGGAGTTATCGATTACACCGAACACGATTGCTTCGGTACTTGAGGTGGCAGCTCGGACCGATGGAGTAAAATATCTGAATGCCGGTTTTGATGCAGTCCGGGATTGACGCTGAGTGATGTCAAATATCTGCGTCCCGGGGACCGACTCGAACGGTGTGCTAGTACTCTCGAAGGATTTGATGTTGGAGTATAGGTTCCTGAACTTCGTCGTTTGCTACAATATTATGCCATTAGCAAACACGAAGGTGATTAGATGGGATCGAGTCCTATACATGTATCTGTTGGGACACCCGGAGATAGTTCAGGCTCGGAACATTAACTTGAATGTTCCATTTCTTATTTGGAAGCGAATGGTAAAGGATATAAAGACATCGAGTCAGAAGGATAGATTACCATTTCCATTGCTGATTATGAGGATTCTCCGTCTTTTTGAGGTTGACACATGATGTTCATCATATGAGTTTAGTCTGGGTCCTATCAGTGAAATAACTATGGTGAAGTCCTCAGTGCAGCTTGGAGCTCAGCATCCTTCGCCGCTTCGTGATGCACCTCCTGCTCCAGCACCTGCTCCTACACCACCTGCTGTTGGGTCTGACGAGGATATCTCTATATCTTCCGTATATCCCGAGCAACAGGGACTATCTAGCGAGCTTGAGCGGATTTCGGCTGATCAAGCACAAATTACTAAAGATCAAGCTCGGATTACTTTAGATCAGGCACGCCTTTCCGTAGATCAGGCTCAGATAGTAACCAATGTGGCTAAACTGACAAGCGGGTCGGTCGGATGTCGCGACAATTGAGGATATTGTGTGAGAAGATGGGTTGTGGCTCCTCCGACTTACCTCCATCTAGCGACGACTCAGACTAGCTTTTTGGATCCCTCTCTTTGTCATTTTGCCGCTTTCGGACAAAAAGGGGGAGAAGGAGATGATGCTTGATGATATGCTTGGTTGATGTATAGATGAGATGATGCTTAGTTTTTCGTATGATGCATGTTTGTGCTTGATGATGTATTACTTATGTTTTGACTTAGGACTTTTTGGAACTGTAACTGAACTATGACTTTGACTTTGATCTTTAATGAAAAATTTTGAATCTTGACTGTGTTTTGAGGATGTTTTTGCAGGAACTTTCAAGACTTCAAGACTCCATGTCTAAGTCATAGAGTTTGTAATAGGATTGAAAATTTGTAATTTTGTGCTTGTTGGATCGGTCATGCAGGGAGTTATTGTTCGGTGATTGCGATAATCCTCTTCTTTTTAATTTTGAGGGATGTACGGGCTTTGTATTAAGTTTTGTCACGAAATCGCCAAAGGAAGAGATTGTTAAGGATTTTATAGATTGGCGAATTTTATGAAGTAATTATATGGAGTCTTGAAGAAGTCAAAGAAGGACTTTGAAGAAGAAGATGCAAATTGAAGATCCAAGACTCGTCTGAGAAGCTCGGCACCTCAGGTATGAATTATAGATCATTTATGGGGATTATAGGATGATAAATTGTATTTAGAAGACTTAGATTGCATTTAAACTTATCAAATTTCAAATCTGAAGTTTTTTAGGATAAGGGACCGGTCCCTGAACTTAGAGACCGGTTCCCGTAGGTCTTACTTGCGCAACATTATGAAGGGACCGATCCCCAGAAGCAGAGACCGGTTCCCGTAAGCTGGTAATTTTGTTACGCAAGTGAAGATCGGTCACCTGAGATGAGAGACCGGTCCCTCGCAGCTGAACTTTTATATATAAAGCGAGAGACTGGTTCCCGTAGCTTTGTTTTTCTGCTACGCAACTGAATACCGGTCTCAATCACGAAGGACCGGACCTTGACAGACCGGTCTCATCAGTGGAGACCAGACCCTGACTGCGAAAAACTTCCAAAAATGGCGTTTTGCAATCCTAGTCTAGTTCTAAGTCTTCTAAATCTATAAATAGGCCATGGGGGTTTCATTAATCGATATGCTTAGAATTTAGACCATTACTAAAACCTAGAAACTCGTTTTTGAGCTTTATGATTTAATTCTTAAAGCGAGTTTCGTTTTTGTCGATCGTCGATTTGATTCTAGACTTTTATTTTAAATGTTCCTTCATGAATCAAATCGATGATTAACAAAAGGGAATCACTCATAGCTTAAGGTTCTTAAACAATTAAGATCACCATAAATCATCTTCTCTAAGAGCTCCGGATGGAGAATTTGCGCGAGGAGTTCGCGTGAGGCCGACGATTCGGTGGACGCATCGAGGAGTCAAGGCGTTGACGCGGCAAGGAGTTGCGGCGTGATCGGTTGAAGGATTTCGATCGATCGAGGACCGGCGAAGGCAATCTACTTGGAAGATTCGGTAAATTGGGTTGCGTAATTCGGTAAATCACATTGTACTCAATTATTTCTTAGTGGATTTTTCGCGTGATCGGTCCCGTGAGTTTTTCATTCCGGTTTGAAATTTTCCCACGTAAAAATCTCGATGTGTTGATTTTATTTTTTGCATTTACTTTAAAATTGCATGTGGAATTTTTAATTTGTCGTTTTACACCTATTCACCCCCCCTCTGGGTGTTATTTATCTTTTAGATCCTTGGGATCCATAACCTACAAGGATGACCTAGGAGACGTTAGGATGGAAACCCTAAGGATATTGGTGCGTGAGTGGAACGTGAACCTATAACGGTGGCGGAAGTTAAATCGATTGGGTCGAATGGTTGATATGTCTCTAGTAGTCCCTAGAGATAGATTCAAGTGGTATAAGTCCTTGACTCGAGGTGTTGTGTTGGCGGCCGACAACATGACGCCAAGAGTCGAGAACAAGTACACTTGCGTGCTTTCGCCCGATTTCGATGTTTCTTTGTTACATGTCGAATTACGATAGGGGTATTGGTTAAGTAATTAACCAAGTTGTTGCATTTTCAGGATTTATGGCGGCGTCCCCGAAAGAACCCTACTCCGGCACCTCCTCCTGAGGTGACGGAGCAGGCGGCGGCCCCTGAGCAAGCTGGGCTGAGTGAAGTGCAGTAGCTGCAGGCACAAGTGACCGCCCTAGCTGGACAGTTTGAGCGGCTCCAGGAGCTGATGGAACGGCAGTTGGCCGCGACAACAACGGCGGCTACTACGGCAACAGAGGGCCGTGATTTACCCGTGCCTCCGGCACGTGTACCCAAGGCGGTTGAGGGCGTGGGTATTCCGGCAGTCCCGGTGACGGCACGTCCTCCGCCAGAGATCATTCCTCCGGTGGCGTCGGGTTCGGCGACACCCGATGCGACGGTTGAGGATGTGGAGAAGGAGCGCACGTTGGCGGCTCTTATCAAGATGAACAAGTTCAATCCGCCGATCTTCGAAGGTGGAAAGGTGGAACCTGAAGTGGTCGAGTCATGGATCGACTCGATGGAGACCCTCTTCGACGATCTGAGCACCTTGGAGAGGGATAAGGTGTACCTCGCCACCCACTGTCTGGATAAGGCGGCAAAGGTATGGTGGAAAAGGGTAAAGAGAGACCAACCTTCGATACACCCATCTTTCTTTTAGAGTACACCATTGTATCTAGATGCTTTATATTTTGGAAGAGCTATGTATGTATTTGGAGAATGAACATGTAATCATTTTGGGGAAAAGAAAGTTGTAAATGTAAAAGAATGCAAATGTGATGTAATAGTTAGTAGTTCTCTCTTTATTTCACTTCTAGTCTACTTATGATTCTTACTCTTAGTTGTTGGCACTTGTTGTGCCCCTCGTTGATTGTGTACATATAGAATTTAAATTCCTAGGTAAATTCTTGTACTCGATCTTGTTGTTGAGCCTTGGGCGGGCGGGAGGCGCGCCGTTCGGTGTCTATTCGACGCGCCCGAACCGGACCAAATTGGTAGCGGTCTCGGGGCATGACAGATGTTTATGGTATCAGAGCGATAAGAGCAAATAAAGAGAGAGTCTAGGATGACCTAGGAGACCCTAGGACAGAAACCTTAAGGCTATAGGTGCGTAAGCGGAACGTGAACCTATGCCGAGTGGCGAAAGTTGATATGTCTTTAGTAGTTGCTAGAGATAGATTCAAATGGTATAAGTCCTTGACTTGAGGTGGTTGTGTTGGCGGCCGACAACATGACGCCAAAAGTCGGGACCGGTCCCTTGTTGCGTAGCAGAAAACACATGTCATGGGAACCGGTCTCTCATCCCAGAGACCGGTCTCTCGTTGCGTAGCCGAAAAACCCTGCTATGGGGACCGGTCTCTTGTTGCATAGCAGAAAACACATGTCACGGGAACCGGTCTTTCATCCCAGGGACCAGTCTCTCGTTGCATAGCCAAAAGACCCTACTACGGGGACCGGTCTTCATTCCAAGGACCGGTCTCCCTATGCGTATTAGAAAATCCATAATACAAGGGACCGGTCTCTCAGTCCAGGGACCGGTCTCCTCTTGCGTAACCAAAAAGCTTGCGTATGGAAATCGGTCCTCAATTCAGGGTACGGTCCCTCGATGCACACATAAAAACTACGGGGGGATCGGTGTCATGCCCCGGGACCCGGCTTAAGCTCGCCGGCGCGTGCCTGCACTCCGCCATACGTCTAAAACATACAAGGCGTCTACCAAAACGGTAAATTAAATAATGAAAGGAGAGCATCTAGAAGTATCAAAGCGACAAAGACAACTAGATACTGAAATAGGAAACAATAAGGTACCAACATCACTAAGAAGCTATAAAGTAAAGACAACAAGAATTCCCATAATCAAAAGCTATAAAAGAGTACATGGTGGTCTCTATACATGGATACAAAAATCTCTCTCTCTCACAAAACACAAAAAGAGAGAAATAGACCACTTAAGCACTGGTATGAAGAAACTATAGGCGACCCCCTTGCCGCGATCCCTTGCCTCCGCCGGTGCCGAAGGCTCTGAAACACATAAGAAACAGAGGGTGTGAGAACTATTAAATAATAGTTCCCAATAGGCAATTACTGACTTCAGTTGCATGCTCCACTAGGCCCAAACGAAACAAGTAAGTGGGTAAGTATAAACGAAATAAGCAACAAGTAAACCGCTAAAGTATGATACCTCTACTTAGCATGAATGTGCATAAGTAAACAACTATTCTAAGCATGAATAGTAAATGTAACCAACTAGTCCAACGTCCATAATGTAATAGTAAAGTGTCAAGTTTTACTACTCTAGTCAATGTCCAATATCAATTAAACCAATTTTGTTTAAATCTCATAAGACCCGCCCGAAGGCTGTCTGGCCTGAAGACCCACCCGAATGCTGTCTAGCTGATGCCGAGCCTAATGGCCCCATAGTAGTGAACATCCCCACCCTAGGAATGAGCCTATCCCACGGTAATTCACTTCGGCGCCCAATCTCGCACGGCGAATAAGTATCACGTTGGCCAACTCCGGAGTGCCGGCTTAGGAACGACCCTCACAAGCATATGCGAATGAGCACAATGGCAATGTAATCATAGATTCGTCTCAAGTATCAAGTCGTCATGCCTAAAATATGGAAAGTAAAGCTACTGTATCCAAGGCCTATCTCTATGTCATCATGTCTCTAACACAAAATATAATAGATGTCCAATGGCTTATGTCAATGTCTCTATGTTGCAGTTTCACAGTTTTCTAAGTTAAGTGCCTTTTGATGACACTTAATCTTTCTACGTCTCAACATGAGTTTAATGTTTACAAATACATCATTTGAGCTATATCAAACATAAGAGGCACATTCCCAAGTGCCCACTAGAACCACCATCACATGCATGCAAAATACCCCATAATGCTTTGCTACATAGAGTGAAATTTTCATAATATATAAGACATGCATTTTAAGTGTTCTAAAATTCATATAAATTCTATCTGGCATGAATATGCATGCAAAATGAATAAACCAAACCAAATAACCACATAAGAGATATTTTTCCCTTTGCTCATGAAGCCAAACCCACCGAATGCTCCGCGCGGTCTTCCGAATCGCTAACGAAGTTTATATTATGGCTCCTAGTGTCCTAAGAAGCAAATCATAGGAGTTACAACCTCAAACGACGAACCGTGAGTTCAATCTTTAAGAAACTCTACAAAAAGGTGAAGAAAACTCACTGAATGCGAAGGAAACTCCCTCGATCTCCAAAAGGGAGTTAGAGTCCTTCCAATCTAACCTAAACAAAGGTTCTAAACCCATCAATTAGGTCCCAAAGGCCCCAAATCGAAAATCCCCAAAATCTAACTCTAAAATTCCATTCTACGGTTTCTAGACAAAGAAACCACGAAAATTCAAATCTAGAGGAAGGAAACTATCAACTTACCTCTAAGAAGCTCCAATCCAAGCTCAAAATGTCCTAGGCTTGAAAGTTGATCCTCCACGAAGCTCCAACCATGTCACGCCCCGGGACCCAGCGGAAGCCCGTCCGGCGCGTGCCCAGACCCGCCGTACATCTAAAACATAAAAGGCGTCTAAAAAGAAACGATAAATAACCAACAAAATAGGAAGAATTTAGAAGTATCAGAGCAATATAACAACTAGAATTCTAAATTAGGAAGCATAAAAGAAGTATACATAAAAGTACCAATCTCCATTATGAAACTATAAAGAGAGTACAACCAAAGATCCCATAGTAAAACTAAAAGAGTACATGATGGTCTCTATACATGGACACAAAATCACTCTCTCACAAAATACAAAAAGAGAGGAATAATCACCTAAACAAAGGGTTAGCGTAAGCTAGCTAACTAGGCGACTCCTTGCCACGATCTCGTACCTCCGCCGGTGCCGAAGGCTCTGTAACACACAAGAAATATGGGGCGTGAGAACCATTAAATAATAGTTCCCAGCGGGCAATTACTGACTTCAGTTGCATGCTCCACTAGGCCCAAAACGAAACAAGTAAGTGAAAACGATATAAGTAACAAGTAAACCGCTAAAGTATGATATCTCTACTTAGCATGAATTTACATAAGTAAACTATTCTAAGCATGAATAGAAAGTATGACTAACTAGTCCCATGTCCATAAAGCAATAGTAAAGTGTCAAGTTTTACTACCCTAGCCAATGTCCAATGTTGATTAGACTTCTTTAGTTTAAATCCAATAAGACCCACCCGAAGGCTGTCTAGCTGATGCCGAGCCTAATGGCCCCGTGGTAGTCAACATCCCCACCCTAGGAATGAGCCTATCCCACGGCAATCCACTTCGGCGCCCAATCCCGCACGGCGAACAAGTATCGCGTTGGCCAACTCCGGAGTGCCGGCTTGTAGGGAGCGATCCTCACAAGCATGTGCGAATGAGCACAATGGCATATAGTCACAAGAACCGTCACAAGTTTCAAGTCATCATGTCTCTAACATGAAATGTACAAGTGTCGCAGTGGCCTATCTCTATGTCATCATGTCTCTAACATAGAATATAGTAGATGTCAGCGGCCTATGTCAATGTCTTTATGTTGCAGTTTACATAATTTTCTGAGTTAAGTGCCGCTTGATGACACTTAAGCTTTCTAAGTCCAAACTTGAGTTTAATGTTCACAAAGACATTATTTGAGCTATAATAAACATAAAAAGCACGTTCCCAAGTGCCCACAAGAACCACCCTCACTTGCATGCAAAATAACCCAGAATGCTCTACTATATAGAGTGAAATTTTTATCATACATAAGACATGCATTTTAAGTGTTCTAAAATTCATAATAATTCTATTTAGCATGAATATGCATTCAAAATAATTTAACCAAACCAATTAAGCACTTAGGAGACATTTTCTCCTATGCTCATGAAGCCAAACCCACCGTATGCTCCGAGCGTTGTTCCGAAACGCTAACGAGGTTTATATTGTTGCTCCTAGTGCCCTAAGAAGCAAACCATAGGAGTTACAACCTCATATGACGAACCGTGAGTTCAATCTTTAAGAAACTCTACAAAAGGGTGAAGAAAATTCACCGGATGAGAAGGAAACGCTCTTGATCTCCAAATGGGAGTTAGAGTCCTTCCAATCCAACCTAAACAAAGGTTCTAAACCCATCAATTAGGTTCTAGAAGCTACAAAACGAAAATCCCCAATTCTAACCCTAGAATTCCATTTCTACGATTTCATCTCATAAAGAGCCTCAAAATCCTAATCTAGAGGGAGAGAACTTGTTGCTTACCTCCAAGAAGCTCCAAACCAAGCTCAAAGTGCTCTAGGGTTGGAGGTTGATCCACTCTCAAGCTCTACACTCCAAGCCAAGACTTCTCCAATGATAGAAATAGCACCCAAAAGGAAGAAAAGAGCAAAAGGAAGAGTTTAATCTTCAAAAACGCATGCAAAATCCAAAGGAGATGAAGGAAATGGAGTGGAGGGTACCCTACCGTCTTCTTGCTGCTCCCAAGCTCAGGGAAGAGCTAAAGGGGTGTGGGGTGTACTAATAAAAATGCTACAATAGCCAAAAACCCCCTCAGCTTTGAATCGCACGTACCGCCGCTTTGTATCGGTACACGGCATTTGTACGACAAATGTCGCAACGGCCAAACCCGAGCCTCGGGTTGCCCCTCTCTCGGCCAAGTATACCGGTACAAAATCCATGCGATACCGGTATAGCCATCATGGCTGTACCGGTACAACCATCAGCTTGTACTGGTACAAAGCCTAAAATTCTCAATCTGAGAGCTGACCAAAAATCCGTCTTTTCGGTTTTGGTGCCTAGATGCAAACCATCATTCTCGGGGTTCGAATCATAGGTCGGAACACTGTCAACGACCTTCCAGCAAATGTGGAAAAGTTCCAAACTGTGACGCACTGAACTTTTGCAAATTGCAAGGTTCGAGTGTTAGATGTGAGATCTGAGCTTTTCCAGATTTTCTGGAGGGTCGTTGACTGTGTTCTGATCCATGGCACGAGTACCGAGGTTAGTGGATGATTTCCAAGCACTAAAGTCCAAAAAGCTGGATTTTAGGTTGCTCTCGGGTTGGAATTTTATGCCTTTGTACCGGTACAAAATGGTGTCTATACCGGTACAAAATGATGGCTATACCGGTACAAGCCGACATTTATATCGGTATAGATGAGTAATGGGCAAACCCGAGGCTCGGTTTGTCTTGTTAGGTTTATACTGGTACAAACCGGATTTGTCTGACTGCGCTTTCGAAAATCCGAAATTGCAGGGGCTTTTTGGTATTTTGTTGCTTCTTATAACAGCACCCACGACCCCTTAGGGTTTTTTTGTGCTGGGATCACTGAGGAAAAGAGGTAAGGAGCCCTCTCTACTTCTCTCTTGGTTTCTAGGGCTTTGGGTTGGTTTCTAAAGAGATTAATCACTCTCTTTTCTCCTTTTTGCTTCTTGGTGCATTTTCCACCATGGGCGAAGCTTGGAGCTTGGATTTGAAGCTTGAGGGAGGATAGATCTTCAAGCTTTGAGGGTTTTGAGCCTTGTTTGGAGCTCCTAGAAGGTAAGCAACTCATCTCCTTCCCTAGATTTGAGTTTGGTTGCTTCTTTATAGATGAAACCCTAGACTTGGCATATTAGGGTTTATTTTGGGGGTTTGCAACCTAGGGCTTTTAGAGTCCAATTGATTGGTTTAGAACCTTGATTTAGGTTGTTTTGGAAGGGATTTACACTCCATTTGAGGATTGGAGAAGGATTCTTACACTAAGATGAGTTTTTCCTTATTCTTTGTATAGAAGTTTAAAGATTGAACACATGGTTCATCTTTAGAGGTTGTAACTCCTAGGATTTACTTTGTAGGGTACTAGGAGTAGGAATCGAAGCTTCGTTAGCGGTTCGGAGCGACGCTTGGAGCGACGGTGGGTTTGGCCTCACCTAGCACAATGAGAAATTCTCATTGGAGCTTATATGCTTACGGTTAATTGGAAAATCATGTGTTTTCATGTTTCATATATTATTTGTGAATTTTAGAATGCTTAAGATACATATTTTATGTATAGTGCAATTTTCCTCTATATAGTAGAGATGCATGCTTGTGAGAGCTGAGGGGTGGTAGCATTCTATTTGAGAACTTGAACTAAATTGTTATAGTTAGTTTGACATGTGTTTGAGAACAGAGAACTATGCATAACATAGGAGAAAAGCTAATGTCATTAAGCGGCATTAGACTTGGCATCGGTTTGTGAACTAGTGAGCTAATGTCATCAAGTGGCATTAGGCTCGGATTCGAACTTTGACATAGAAATTCTAGTGTCATGTGAACTATTGTACTAGGCCTTAGGGTTACTAGTGACATTTGCCATGAGGGTGACATGAGGTTTTGGACACTTGAGACTTGGACAGTGCTTGTTGCCATTTGTGCTCTTCGCACGCGCACATGCTTGCAGTGGCGCCCCATGCTCCCAGCTCCGAGTTGGCCTTCGCGATTCGTTCGCGCGTGCGGTGTTGAGAAGCCTACGGGACCGCTTGGGACAGACTCATTCCTTGCGGGGGATGTTGGGGCTACCACGGTACTTAGGCGGCACAAGCTGGATTACACTTGTGTAGATCCTAGAAAGAGAATTGAACAGTGACATATAATAGAAAATTGACATCACTACTAGGTAGGACTTAGTAGTTGGATACTCGGATATATTGTGGCATAGTATTGGACACATGTAGTATACTTGATAGGTCAACATTTCCATTATAGTATACTCAAGAGATTAATAGAAAGTATTTGTTTAAAGTTGACATTTCGGGTTGAATAAAGCATGTACCATATTTATTTTGGGTTAATTATTTAGCTTTTACAGTTATGCTTTATTTACAGTTATTTACTTCAGTACTTGGACTATTACTTCTTTTGGGCCTAGTGGTGTAACTGTGCGGTCGGCAATTGCCCACCTGGGAACTATATTTTTATAGTTCTCACGCCTCTCGTTTTCGACGTGTTTCGAGCGCCTTCAGCGGGGAAGGCCAGGGATCGCGGCAAGGGTGTCGTTTCGGACTAGCGACGAGGAGTCTCGCTAGGTGGTTCATCTCTCCTTTGTTTTTGTTGGAGAGGATGAGTGTGTGTACCTTTTGGTAGAGGCTACCCCTTTGTACCTAGAACTACACTACTGGATTACTCTGTTGTATTTACTTTTTACTTGTAGCGGTTATAGTACTCTCTTTCTTCTTCGTCTTTTGATCCTACTTGCTGTTAGGGATAGCTGTATGTGGCTCTGATATTCTTAGTTGTAGCCTATTATTGTTTTAATTCTGCTGTTTTTATTTAGACGCCTTGTATGTGTTGGCATATGGCGGGTCTGGGCACGCTTTGGGGAAGGTCCTGCCGACCTCGGGGCGTGACAGATTAATTTGGTATCAGAGCCTAGGGTAACGTCTTAGAGGACCTAGCAAACCTTAGGCTGGTTGGACTATAGGAAATAGGCTCGTGAGAGACGAGGTCTATTTGACTTGTGAGCGAAAGTACCTGATTGGGTTTTATTACAACTCTAAAAAGTTAGAGTTTAATCGAGGTGTATAGCTTCTAACTTCGCGGAGGGTTACGTTGGCGGCCGACAACGTAACATCGGGAATTAGTTGTGAAGCACACTTCATTACTTTCGCATGATTTGAGTATTGTTGAGCGGGGTTGCGATAACGTGGGTTTTATTAACTTGCGCTTTAATGATGTTGTGGTGTCTTGATGACGACCCGCTCTAAGCTTGCTGGAGCGGATGACGCGACAACGTTTGAGGAAGTGGAGACATCCACTACCCCCGGATCCAATGAGGTCCGTGAGTGAGGTGCCTATTTGCGGCTCTCACTGGTTTGGCGGCTCAGCAGGCGACGGCGGCTCAGCAGCAGGTCAACGCGGCGCGCATGCATGCTGCGTGAATGAAGCACACAGGAAGGCCCTTACCGCAACGGGCGGTTTTCCCGTGATGGTTGAGGAGCAGAGCGAGAGTGACTCATGGATCGCCCAACGAGTTCGAGAGGTGTAATCCCAGGAACCTCGATGGAGAGAAGGACGACCACTAGATCGTAGAGAAGTGGTCGATGCAGATGGAGGAACTATTTCCACGACACAATTGTGGATGAGAGAGGCAGAGTTGGCTTGCCGATCACCACCTGGAAGATGTGGTCTATAGCTGGTGGTTGGATATTCAGGATAACACCAATGCTGATATTGTGGCGGCTACTTGAAGGAGGTTCGGGGAACTCCTGTTGAAGCTTCACTTCACTGACAGTGTTAAGAGAAAGTCGGAGCAAGATTCTCGTGTGGTATGCCCCAAGGAAGCGGACTATGGCCGAGTACGAGAAGGAGTCCCCTTGGCTCCCACTTGGTGCGCCGTTGTTGTACGAGATGGCGTGGACTTCAGCCTTTGATCTTTCGGACCTTCCAATCTCCAGACGTACCAAGATGTGGTAAACCGCGCGCTCGTCGAGGTAGGCGGTGTGGCGTATGTGCAAGAGCGTCGAGAAGGCTTAGACTAAGAATTTGGGCAAGAGGCCCATGGCCGAGGGTGTGAGTCAGACGCACTCCGGGAGGCAACCTGTTTAGAGGCAGACGGAGGAGTCACAACAGGCCCCGAGCGGCCGCGTGTATACGGCTCAGACTGAGGAGGCGACGGCAGTCGAGATAATGACTACGTGTTTTGGTTCTTACTATGGCTTTCGAGTGTGCATTGGTTGATGCCGATGCATTGCACCTATCCTTTGATCGGCTATTTGCCGAGTTGCATTGCATCACGTTGGTTCGCTGTTTGCGATGAGGATTAGCCTTTGACTGAGACGGTTGGTTTACGGGTTGTGGGTAGCTTTCTGCTATGCTTTTTGGATCTCACGACGACTGCATTAGTTGCATCCCTGGATCGGCTGTCTGCCGGTTGGTGCTCGGGGACGATCCGTACCTGGACCAGTTGTAGACTGCGGAGCCTGGGCCCTTTGGGCAGGCGTGGTTGGCTGTGAGTGACAGCGGCCCGGTACCTTCGGGTAGGGCAGAGTTTTGGTCAGAACGGTAGTCCGAGCTTAGACCCAAGGGCATGGAATGCCACGTGTGGGATCGTGAGATCGAGGATACACCAAGTGTGTAGTGAACCAACCCGAGGATTTCTAGCATTGATCATTCTTCGATGTCTATAGGATGATCAGATGATCGGGTGTGTCGCTTCGAACACCCTACCTTGCGAGAAGGTTTTGCGTGCCAACAAATAGATTGGCTTTCGTGGTGTGGAGTTTGTGAGGTACTTGGTACCTTGGGACTTGCGAGCTGATTTAACTCGCCTTGGGATTTTGTGCACGAAATAGTGCATGTTGAGGATTTATTCCACTGGTTGTGGTGACTATCTCCCTTACCTAAAACTAGGTAAGTATTGGAGAGGATTTGGGGCCTAACTGGCCATTACCTTCAGTTGTTCGAGAATCCTCAGAATGAGGGATACCTTTAGAGTTGTTAATGCTCTCCTGACGGAGTCACGAATCGTCAGCTTAAGTGGCAGGGAGATTTTTGCATTTCGTGTTTCGCTTCGTGAGAAACACCCTCTATTGAGGTAGGACCTGTAGGGTCGTTTCGACTATACGTCGGCCATCGTGATCTAAAGTGAATCACGATTGGGCAATCGCTCGGCTGTAGAGGCTCGTTGATCATTTCAATTAGTCTTGAGATATTGGCGTACTCGATTGAATTGTATTGCAATCGGAGTAATACCATTTTGTGTTGGAGTTTGAGGTTGTACCTCAATATTGGTACTTGTTTGGGACATCGTGGGGATTAGCGTGACGCCGCCGAAGCTGTAGTACTTCACCAACGTTAGGGACTTGCGAATGATAATTCCAAGCCCTCTAGATGGATTGGTGGAACCGGTCGTAGATGGCCTTGGGTATCCCGATGAAGATCTGCTAGGATCAACTGCGGAAGTATACTGAGGTGAGCGGAGTGTGAACTCTCACTGTTGGATCGAGTTGTTGGGAAAATTCGTGAGGAAAAGTACCAAGTGCTGATTTTCCCTTGTTCGGATGTTGCACGTGGAATTAAGTTCCTTGCAATGGAGACTTCGTGGAAGAGTGGTTGAGATCGACGTTCTGGTCGATAGTCACTTCATGGTGACATTGATAGAGAGCTACTACTAAATTGTAAATGGAACCCTCTCTATCACTTGAGTTGAGCTCTGTGACTATGGATACCTGGGGTATCTGATGCTAAGGGAAGCATTGCGGAGGAGAATTTCGAATGATTCGTTACGAGCGCTTGAGCAGTTAGTGCTATGAGACCCCCTATCGAAGATAAGCTCTTGGCGTGGGCTTATGAAGAGTTTACTTGAGGCATCAAGTCGAAACTAAGGGAATGACCTTAGTAGATTGAGGATGTGTGTGGGTTGTGGTTCTTGACTATATATATAGAAGAGAAGCAGCGAGTACCACCCCAGTGGTGGAGTTGAGATTACTGTGGAGGCATTGTGGTGCAATGCCGATTGGTGAATCGAGTAACCACGTCTGGAGAACCAATTTGGACGATTTGTCAAGTATCGCGACAATCGAAGAGATGATTATTATGGATTTTGATGGTCGGGCTGTTCATGCCAAGCGGGTATAGAAGGATAGCCATGTGGAAATGACGCTATGCTTAATTAAGGATTGGGATTACACTCAGTCGTGCAATCTTTTGACAAGATCTAACTTTGAGCTGAGCAAGCACTGTTGGGATTAGAGCCAACGGTTAGATATTGTATCACACCTCTTTAGTGAGCATCCCGATGGAGTGTTGATGGATCAGGTAACGGGTTTGAACCCGGTTCTTGCTACGAGCGGTATTGTTGGATCCGCCGAGAGCTATATAACGGAATTCCAATTGTATGAATAAATTGAGGCAAAGCTAAGTTTCGCCTCGACCTAGACGAGGAAGGTGAGTCTTGAAATTCGGTCTTTGGGAGCACTTGGTTTTGGTGATGACCAATCGAATAGCTTGTCGAACAAGCGCAATTCGGAAGAAGGAACTCCTCGGAGAAGACTTGAAGTTGTTTCTTGGTGGCCGGGATGTAAAAGAATGTTGGCGAGTTTGTCGCTCGTTGTCTAACTTGCCAACAAGTGATGGCTGTGCATAGAATCCCCGCGGGGAAATTGCAGAGCCTACCGATTCCTGTGTGGAAGTGAGAGAGGATCGCCATGAATTTCGTGATGGGATTGCCTCGCTCACAGGCAGGGCATGATGCTATATGGGTTATCGTGGATAGGTTGACGAAATCGGCGCATTTCATACTTATCCATATTACTTGGACTAGAGAGAGACTCGCACAGATATATTTGGATAAGAATGTGCGACTACACGGAGTACCTACATCGATTGTATCGGACAGGGACACACGTTTTGTGTCACACTTTTGGAGGAGTCTGCTGGACGCCTTAGGTGCTCGACTGGACTTCAGCATTGCTTTCCACCCTCAGAGTGACGGGCAGTCGGAGCGTACTATACAGACACGCGAGGATATGCTTCGAGCCTGCGTGATCGGCTTCCACGGAGGATGGTCGCAGCTTCTACCGATGGCAGAGTTTGCTTATAACAACAGTTATCAAGCAAGTATTAAGATGGTACCATTTGAGGCACTCTATGGACGGAAATGTAGATCGCCACTTCATTGGAGTGAAGTTGGCGAGAGTTTGGCTTTAGGCCCAGATGTGTTCCAAGCGAGAGGACATGTTCGCATTGCTGAGGAGCGGTTGTTGACAGCCCAGAATAGGCAGAGGAGCTACGCTGACCGGCGTCGACGAGACTTGGAGTTTCAAATTGGAGATCACGCCTTTTTGAAAGTCTCGCCGACCAAGAGGATCAGGAGATTCGGGATTCGGGGTAAGTTGAGCCCCCGATTCATTGGACCGTATGAGATTTTGGAGCGTGTGGGCTCGGTAGTGTATAGACTTGCTCTATCGCCGAACCTATCGTGTGTACACAACGTATTCTATGTATCGGTCCTCCGGAAGTATATACATGATCCAGCTCATGTATTGGACGCTACACCTTGGAACTAAGGGATGATTTGAGCTTCGAGGAGCAACCCGTGAAGATTTTGGCTCGCGAGGTGAAGAAGCTGAGGAACCGGGAACTTTCTTATGTGAAAGTCCTTTGGAACAACCACGAGGAGCGGGAGGCCACGTGGGAGCTTGAGAGTGCGCTATCCCCATCTCTTTCAGATGGAGTCATGAGGTATGACTTTAATATCGAGTTTCGCGGACGAAACCCCTTTTTAGGAGGGGTGAATGTGACGCACTGAACTTTTGCAAATTGTAAGGTTCGAGTGTTAGATGTGAGATCTGAGCTTTTCCAGATTTTCTGGAGGGTCGTTGACTGTGTTCCGATCCATGGCACGAGTACCGAGGTTAGTGGATGATTTCCAAGCACTAAAGTCCAAAAAGCTGGATTTTAGGTTGCTCTCGGGTTGGTATTTTATGCCTTTGTACCGGTACAAAATGGTGTCTATACCGGTACAAAATGATGGCTATACCGGTACAAGCCGAGATTTATACCGGTATAGATGAGCAGCTGGGCAAACCCGAGGCTCGGGTTTGCTGTTAGGAGTTTATACCGGTACAAACCGGATTTGTCAAGATACGGCGCTTTAAAATCCGAAATCGCAGGGGCTTTTTGGCATTTTGTTGCTTCTTATAACAGCACCCACTACCCCTTAGGGTTTTTTTGTGCTGGGATCACTGAGGAAAAGAGGTAAGGAGCCCTCTCTACTTCTCTCTTGGTTTCTAGGGCTTTGGGTTGGTTTTTAAAGAGATTAATCACTCTCTTTTCTCCTTTTTGCTTCTTGGTGCATTTTCCACCATGGGTGAAGCTTGGAACTTGGATTTGAAGCTTGAGGGATGATAGATCTTCAAGCTTTGAGGGTTTTGAGCCTTGTTTGGAGCTCCTAGAAGGTAAGCAACTCATCTCCTTTCCCTAGATTTGAGTTTGTTTGCTTCTTTATAGATGAAACCCTAGATTTGGCATATTAGGGTTTATTTTGGGGGTTTGCAACCTAGGGCTTTTAGAGTCCAATTGATTGGTTTAGAACCTTGATTTAGGTTGTTTTGGAAGGGATTTACACTCCATTTGAGGATTGGAGAAGGATTCTTACACTAAGGTGAGTTTTTCCTTATTCTTTGTATAGAAGTTTAAAGATTGAACACATGGTTCATCTTTAGAGGTTGTAACTCCTAGGATTTACTTTGTAGGGTACTAGGAGTAGGAATCGAAGCTTCGTTAGCGGTTCGGAGCGACGCTTGGAGCGACGGTGGGTTTGGCCTCACCTAGCACAATGAGAAATTCTCATTGGAGCTTATATGCTTACTTAATTGGGAAATCATGTGTTTTCATGTTTCATATATTATTTGTAAATTTTAGAATGCTTAAGATACATATGTTATGTATAGTGCAATTTTCCTCTATATAGTAGAGATGCATGCTTGTGAGAGCTGAGGGGTGGTAGCATTCTATTTGAGAACTTGAACTAAATTGTTATAGTTAGTTTGACATGTGTTTGAGAACAGAGAATTATGCATAACATAGGAGAAAAGCTAATGTCATTAAGCGGCATTAGACTTGGCATCGGTTTGTGAACTAGTGAGCTAATGTCATCAAGTGGCATTAGGCTCGGATTCGAACTTTGACATAGAAATTCTAGTGTCATGTGAACTATTGTACTAGGCCTTAGGGTTACTAGTGACATTTGCCATGAGGGTGACATGAGGTTTTGGACACTTGAGACTTGGACAGTGCTTGTTGCCATCAAGCGGCATTAGGCTCGGATTCGAACTTTGACATAGAAATTCTAGTGTCATGTGAACTATTGTACTAGGCCTTAGGGTTACTAGTGACATTTGCCATGAGGGTGACATGAGGTTTTTGACACTTGAGACTTGGACAGTGCTTGTTGCCATTTGTACTCTTCGCACATGCTTGTGAGGGTCGCTCCCTACAAGCCGGCACTCCGGAGTTGGCCTTCGCGATTCGTTCGCGCGTGCGGTGTTGAGAAGCCTACGGGACCGCTTGGGACAGACTCATTCCTTGCGGGGGATGTTGGGGCTACCACGGTACTTAGGCGGCACAAGCTGGATTACACTTGTGTAGATCCTAGAAAGAGAATTGAACAAAGGACATATAATAGAAAATTGACATCACTACTAGGTAGGACTTAGTAGTTGGATACTCGGATATATTGTGGCATAGTATTGGACACATGTAGTATACTTGATAGGTCAACATTTCCATTATAGTATACTCAAGAGATTAATAGAAAGTATTTGTTTAAAGTTGACATTTCGGGTTGAATAAAGCATGTACCATATTTATTTTGGGTTAATTATTTAGCTTTTACAGTTATACTTTATTTACAGTTATTTACTTCAGTACTTGGACTATTACTTCTTTTGGGCCTAGTGGTGCAACCTGTGCAGGTCAGTAATTGCCCACTGGGAACTATATTTTTATAGTTCTCACGCCCTCTGTTTTCTGACGTGTTTCAGCGCCTTCAGCGGGGAAGGCCAGGGATCGCGGCAAGGGTGTCGTTTCGGACTAGCGACGAGGAGTCTCGCTAGGTGGTTCATCTCTCCTTTGTTTTTGTTGGAGAGGATGAGTGTGTGTACCTTTTGGTAGAGGCTACCCCTTTGTACCTAGAACTACACTACTGGTTTACTCTGTTGTATTTACTTTTTACTTGTAGCGGTTATAGTACTCTCTTTCTTCTTACCTGTCTTTTGATCCTACTTGCTGATAGGGATAGCTGTATGTGGCTCTGATATTCTTAGTTGTAGCCTATTATTGTTTTAATTCCGCTGTTTTTATTTAGACGCCTTGTATGTGTTGGCATATGGCGGGTCTGGGCACGCTTTGGGGAAGGTCCTGCCGACCCCGGGGCGTGACACAAACTCAGTCAAATACTCAAACTCCGCAATTTGCGTAAGTCCAGTATATTACAAACCGTAAGCTCCAAGTCTCCAACAATGGTAGAAAAGTCTCTACCAAGCAAAAAAGGAGCAAAATGAGGGTTTTAATCCATCAAAAATCCATCAAAACTCATGGAGAAGAAAGGGGTGGAGTGGAGGGCTCCCTTACTTCTTCTCTTGCTGTTCCAAGCACAGGGAAAGGTCCAAGGGGCGTGGGGTGGCTTATACAAAGGTCACAATCGCAGAAAACCTCCTGCAGTTCACCCAATTCAGAATCTGTCAAAGTGTACCAGTACACGGTCAAGTGTACCGGTATAGATCCTGCGAAATGGCCAAACCCGAGCCTCGGTTTCCACCAAGTGTACCGGTACAAAATCTAAAGTGTACCGGTACAACCATCAAGCCTGTACCGGTACAACCACTAAGTCTGTACCGGTACAATGCTTTGAAAACTCAATCCGAGAGCTGACAAAAAATCCGACTTTTCGGTTTTGGTGCCTAGATGCAAACCATCATTTCCGGGGTTCGAACCATAGGTCGGAACACTGTCAACGACCTTTCAGAAAATATGAAAAGACTCCGATCTCAAGTCAAATACTCGAACTCCGTAATTTGCGCAAGTCCAGTATGTTACATTCACCCATCCTAAAAAGGAGTTTCGTCCGCGAAACTCAAAAGCGAACTCATACCTTAAGACTCCAGCTGAAAGAGATGGGGGGTAGCGCTCTCGCAAGACGCTCTCAAGTTCCCACGTGGCCTCCCGCTCCTCGTGGTTGCTCCAAAGGACTTTCACATATGGAATGTCCCGCTTCCGCAACTTCTTCACTTCGCGAGCCAAGATCGTCACCGGTTGCTCATCGAAGCTCAAATCCTCCCTCAGCTCAATGGGTACCACATTCGAAACATGAGCCGGATCATGGATGTACTTCTGATGGACCGATACATGAAAGATGTTGTATACACCCGATAGGTTCGGCGGTAGAGCAAGTCTATACGCTACCGGGCCTACACGCTCCAGAACCTCATATGGTCCAATAAACCAGAGGCTCAACTTGCCCCGAATCCCGAATCTCTTGATTCCTTTAGACAGCGAGACTTTCAAGAAAACATGATCTCCAATCTGAAACTCTAAGTCTCGTCGGTGCATATCAGAATAACTCTTTTGCCTACCCTTGGCTGTCAACAACCGCTCCCTAGCAATCCGAACCTTGTCCTCTGCTTTCTGGAGCACATATGGACCTAAAGCCAATCTCTCGCCAACTTCACTCCAATGAAGTGGTGATCTGCACTTCCGTCCATAGAGCGCCTCGAATGGTGTCATCTTGATGCTTGCTTGGTAACTGTTGTTATAAGCAAACTCTGCCATCGGTAGATGCTGCGACCATTCTCCCTGAAAGTCTATCACACAGGCTCGAAGCATATCCTCAAGAGTCTGTATGGTGCGCTCTGACTGCCCGTCACTCTGAGGGTGGAAAGCAGTGCTGAAGTCCAGTCGAGTACCTAAGGCATCATGCAGACTCCTCCAAAAGTGTGACACGAAGCGGGTGTCCCTGTCTCATAGAATCGATGTAGGTACTCCATGAAGTCGCACAATCTCATCAAGGTACACTTGTGCGAGCTTCTCTCATGTCCAAGTAGTAGGAATAGGTATGAGGTGCGCCGACTTCGTCAACCTATCCACGATCACCCAAATAGCGTCATGCCGGCTTGAGAGCGGGGCAATCTGTCACGAAGTCCATGGTGATCTTCTCCCACTTCCACAAGGGAATAGGAAAACTCTGAAGTTTTTTCGCTGGAACTCAATGTTCAGTTTTCACCTGTTGGCAAGTTAGACATCTAGCAACGAACTCGCCAACATCCTTTTTCATCCCAGGCCACCAATAAGGCAACTTTAAGTCTTTATACATCTTGGTGCCTCCTGGATGAATAGCATAAGGTGCTCGGTGTGCTTCCTGAAGGATATCTTCTCTAAGTCCCGAATCAGCTGGCACACATAGCCGTCCACAAAAGCGCATCAATCCTTGGTCATCCACAAGGAAATTGCCGGTGCAACCTTCAACCATTTTATCCCGAATCTTTTGCAACTCCAAGTCAAGAGCTTACTTTTCTTTAATTCTATCCACAAGTGTAGGTTGCACTACCAAAGTCATCAATCTCAAAGGTGTATTAGGAGCCACTACCTCCAACTCCAACCGCTTCATCTGCTCGATCAACTGCGGTTGAGCTACAACATGCATCGCTAAGTTCTCGGTTGATTTCCGACTTAGCGCATCCGCCACCACGTTAGCCTTGCCCGGATGGTAAAGGATAGTCAGATCATAATCCTTGAGCAGCTCCAACCATCTGCGCTGCCTCAAGTTCAACTCCTTCTGAGTGAATAAGTACTTTTAAGCTCTTGTGATCCGTGTACACTTCACACCGCTCGCCGTATAGATAGTGACGCCATAGCTTCAATGCAAAGACTACGGCCGACAACTCCAAGTCGTGAGTAGGATAATTCCTTTCATACTCCTTCAATTAGCGAGAAGCATAGGCGATCACTTTTTCGTCCTGCATCAAGACACAGCCCAATCCATTAAAGGAAGCATCGCTATAAATCACATACCCTGCTCCAGCGATAGGTAATGTGAGGATTGGGGCAGTCGTCAATCTCTGCTTCAACTCTTGGAAGCTCTTCTCGCACGCATCATTCCAAATGAACTTGGTTCCCTTATGCGTGAGCCTCGTGAGGGGAGTAGATAACCTCGCAAAACCCTCAACAAACCTTCGGTAGTAGCCAGCCAAACCGAGAAAACTCCGAATCTCGATAACGCTCGTCGGTCTTGGCCAATCCTCGATGGCTTCAATCTTTCTAGGATCCACCACAATGCCTGATTCTGAAATCACATGTCCCAGAAAAGCTACTTCTCGAAGCCAGAATTCACACTTCTTTAGCTGGGCGAATAGCTTCTTTTCCGAAGCACTTGAAGTACCACTCTCAAGTGTTCCTCGTGATCCGCATCACTTCAGGAATAAACCAAAATGTCGTCGATGAGCACCACGACGAACCTGTCTAGATAAGGCTTGAAAACACGGTTCATTAGATCCATAAAAGCTGCCGGGGCATTAGTAAGCCCGAACGGCATAACTGTAAACTTATAATGACCATACCGTGTTCTAAAAGCCATCTTTGCCACATCTCCAGGTGCAATCTTTAACTGGTGGTATCCCGACTGCAAGTCTATCTTGGAATACACACAAGATCCCTGAAGTTGATCAAAAAGATCATCAATCATCGGTAACGGATACTTATTCTTGATCGTGGCTTTATTAAGTTCAGGATAGTCCACGCAAAGGCGAAGTGATCCGTTCTTCTTCTTCACAAACAGGACCGGTGCTCCCCAAGGTGACACACTCGGTCGAATAAAGCCTTTATCCAAAAGATCCTGCAATTGTGCCCTCAGCTCCTTTAACTCTGCCGGTGCCATCCTATAGGGCACCTTCGAGACTGGGGTAGTCCCGGGGGGGAGATCTACCACAAACTCGATCTCCCTATCAGGTAGCATGCCTGGTAGCTCTGCTGGAAACACGTTCTGAAACTCCCGTACCACCGGGATATCCTCGATCCTAGGGGTGTCTTCTGTTATCAACCTGATTCTTGAGCAACCCAATCGGTTGTTGGATGACTCAATCTGATTCTTGAGCAACCCAATTGATTGTCGGATGGCTAAAGATTGTTATGTAAAGATTACATGATCCGAATTCTCTCTCCGATGAGTGTTGCAGATCCGAGGGGAGGGATCGGAGATGATGGGATTCAACTCGATAGTTGAATCTGAACAATGGTGATCAGATGCGAGATCGAGCACTGGATTCAAATCAAGTAGAGAGGGAGAGAGAAGAGAGAAGATGAGGGTTAAGATGAGATTCAGATCTAAGAAGAGAGAGGAAGAACAGAGGTAAGAAGTAGTTAGAGAGAGAGAGTTTGAGAAAGAGATCGGGATTTATTCAAATTCTTCGTTGCCTTTACAATGGCTACTACTTACTATTTATACTTGACCCTTTGAGGACTGAATTGTAATTATTACAAAAGTGGAGGATGGAAATAAAAGATTTCTTTTGCTATTGGACCATCAATTCCCGATGTTGGAAATGGGCTGGCCCAATTCACCCGCGCCTGAAGCTGTCACTGGTAACGGATCCATGATTGTCGGAGTATGGAGTCGCCAACTCCTTTTGCTCCGCTCCTTACTCATAACCGCTCCATTAACTAGCCTCCATTGGCTCGATTCATCCCTGTCATTCCTTCCTTCACTTCCCTGCCTCCATTAATGGCCGCTTCGGCTAGCTCAAACCCTAATACTGCTACTAAAGAGCCCTAACAGCTCCCGTATCTCGACCCGACCCTAGCTTAGTCGTTACAATCTCTTCCTCTTGAAACATCCTTGTCCTCAAGGATCGAACTCTGGGAACTGTGACTTCAGGAACCAGTAGTCCTCCCAAGTTGCAGCCTCTATAGGCAAGTTGGTCCATTTCACTAAGACCTTTGTAGCTGCTTTATTTCCAACGCGGATCATCTTCCGTTCCAGTATCTGCTCCGGCTCGGCCAACAGTTGTCCTTCTTTACCTTCTAGGGGCATGGTGGGGGTGATTGACACATTTTCCTTCGGACATTTTTTGAGGAGGGAAACGTGGAATACCGAATGGATTTTGGATCCTTACGGTAGGCGGAGGCGGTAGGCCACCGCTCAATCTTCTCTATGATCTCATAAGGTCCAAAATACCTTGAGGAGAGTTTAACGTTCTTTCTTATTGCCACAGATAATTGACGATAGGGTTGTAGCTTAAGGTAAACAAAATCCCCAACTTGGAATTCCCGATCTGTGCGTCGCCTGTCAGCGAATTGTTTCATGCGGTTTTGGGCTGCTTGCAGATTATCCTTGAGCTCTCGAGTCAGCTTGTCCCTTTCTTTTCCCCAACTTTGCAACGTTTCGTCTGAACTTTGATCTAAATTGCTGATTAAGTAATTAGGGGGTGGTTGTCCATAGAGGGCTTGGTATGGACTCATTCCCAAGGATGTGTGGTAGTTCGAGTTGTACCACCACTCTGCATGTGAGATCCACTGATGCCAAGCTCGTGTGTGTTGGAAACATAAGCAACGGAGATAGGTCTCCACACACCTATTTAGTCGCTCCGTCTGCCCATCGGTTTGCGGGTGGTAGGCTGAACTCATATGTAACTTAGTTCCCAATAAGCGAAATAGTTCTTGCCATACTTGACTGGTGAAAACTCTATCCCTATCTGAAACTATAATTTCTGGTAACCCATGGAGACGATATACATTGTTAAAGAAAGCTCGAGCCACCTCTATCGCAGTATAGGGATGCGTCAATGCGATGAAATGTCCGTACTTGGAAAGTCTGTCAATCACTACCAGGATAGAGTCCTTACCTTCAGATTTAGGCAGCCTTTCCACAAAGTCCATGCTAATTTCACTCCATGTTCGAGCTGGAATTGGCAATGGTTGAAGTAATCCTGCATACATAGTGTTATCTGTTTTGTTCCTCAGACAGATGTCACACTTTTCGACAAATTTGTCGACATCCTCTTTCAGTTTTGGCCAATAGAAAATTTGTTTGATCCTTCTATAAGTATGTTGTCGCCCCGAATGACCACCTAGTGGGGAATCATGCATTTCTCTCAATATCTTCTCCCTTAACTTCTCCTCTCTTCCAATGTACAGTCGACCCTTAAATCTGATCAATCCTTGCTTATAAGTGTAAGGGTCTTTCTCATCGCTATGAATTATGAGGTTAGCAATCAGCTTCTTACAGTGTTCATCTTCCTCGTAGCTTTTAATCACCTCAAGCACCCAATCCGGGGCTACTCCTGTGATGGCCTGTATAGTTCCCTCATTGAATCCCTGCCTGGACAATGCATCTGTGACTTTATTCTCTTTTCCTTCCTATACTGGATAATATAATCCAACCCCATGAGCTTTAACATGCCCTTCTGTTGAATTGCAGAATTTATCTTTTGTTCCAATAAGAATTTCAAGCTCTCGTGGTCTGTTTTAATGACAAAAGGCTTAAGACTGAGATAATGGCGCCATTTCATGACGGCAGTTATAATGGCGAGGAATTCTTTTTCGTATGTAGAGAGCCCCATATTCTTTTTGCTGATTGTTTTACTCATATAAGCAATAGGTTTACCTCCTTGTGTCAGTACAGCTCCAATTCCATATCCACTGGCATCAGATTCTACTTCGAAGGGTTTGGAATAATCTGGCATAGCTAAAACAGGTGCTTGGGTCATTGCTTGCTGTAAAGCTTGAAAAGCCACAGTTGCACCTTCATGCCATTTGAAATTATCTTTTTGTAGGAGTTCTGTGAGAGGTTTACTTATCGCACTGTACCCTTTTACAAACTTTCTGTAATATCCTGTCAACCCCAAAAACCCTCTCAACTCCTTCAAAGTTCTGGGAATTGGCCACTTGACCATGGCTTCAATTTTACTGGGATCAGTCGACACTCCTTTTCCGTGATAACATATCCCAAGTAGTCCACTTGCCGCCGGCCAAAGAAGCACTTAACCCTTTTTGCACATAGACTATGCTCTCGTAATACTCCCAACACCTTTCTTAAATGTTCCGCATGCTCGTCTAATTCCCTGCTATATATCAATATGTCATCGAAGAATACTAACACGAACCTTCTCAAGTATTTATCGAAGATTTCGTTCATTATTGCTTGAAACGTGGCCGGCGAGTTAGTAAGTCCGAATGGCATGACTCGAAATTCATAATGGCCAATATGTGTTCGAAAAGCTGTTTTTGATACATCTCTTGGGTACATACGTATTTGATGATACCCGATCGTAAATCGATCTTGGAAAAATATTTGGATCCTCCCAATTCATCGAGTAAGTCCTCAATAATGGGAATGGGGTATTTATCTTTTACCGTGAGCTTGTTCAAGCGTCGGTAGTCAACACAGAACCTCCACGTTCCATCCTTTTTCTTGACTAGAAGGACAGGCGAAGCATAGGGGCTGTGGCTGGTTTGGATGACTCCTGTTTTCAACATCTCTCGAATCTGCTTCTCCATTTCATTCTTCTGCTCATAAGTATATTTATATGGTCGGATGTTAACTGGTTGCGCATCAGGAAATAAGACAATTCTGTGATCCTGTGCTCTCACTGGAGGTAATCCTTGTGGCTCTTGAAAGATATCTCCATACTCCTTAAGCACAACTTGGATAAGCTCAGGTATGGCTTCCTCTTTTCCTTCTTCAGAAGGTATCCATTGAGCCATGGCATAACAACTGCCCTCTTTAACTTCTTCTTTGTATTTGTTTTGCTGTGATACTTCGCAATTTGGCCTTGTCAGATATCCCCTTAAGATGTATTTTCTTATCCCCTTTTGTGATTATGACCGTATTAATCTCATAATCGAAAGTAATCGGACCATGAGCCTTTAACCAATCAATTCCTAATATCATGCTGGATCCTTCCAACCTGATGACTCTCAGATCTGCTGAGTACTTTTCTTGCTGCATTTCCCACTCATAGTTGTTACATTTAAGCTTGCTCAACACCTTTTGTCCGTTCGCAACTGTTACTAATAGTGGTGTGGTGGCTGAAATATTGGCTTTAGTTTCTTTAGCTACTGCAATATCTATGAAGCTATGGGTGCTGCCCGTATCCACCAGAATTGATAACCCTTTTCCTCTGCTTTCTCCTTGAATCTTTATTGTCTCTAAGCTGTCTCCAGCACTAAGGGCATGTACTGATAACCCTAACTCTTCCCCTTCATCCTCAATTTCTATCTCTTTTTCATCTTCTAACTCTTGCAGGCTTACTTCATCAAAAACCTCTGTCACCTCTTGTGACCCTTGTATAGCATTCACCGTCTGTTGTTTACATACATGGCCAGGACTATACTTTTCCCCATTTGAAACAAAGTCCTGCGGCTCTTCTATACTCTATTACTTGACGGTTAGGAAATACCTTCTCTGCAGTGAGTTTGGGTTGGTTCCTGGTGGTGTCAGCTCCTTTGCCTGACGTTGCCGAGCCTAGACCCTTATAACTGTTGGGAGAATTGTTAGTTCCTTGTGCTCGGAACAATTGTTTATTCTTCTTCATCAAGGCAGCTATAGTCTGTTCCTGTAACTTTGCTTGTTCAAAGGCTTGCAATAGTGTTCGAGGGCATAACATTTTGACAGTAGGCCTGATTTCATCCTTTAATCCACTTAAGAAACTAGACAGGAAGTATTCCAACGAAAATTGAGAATCGGTGGTAAGCAGTCGTGCTCTCAAATCCTCGAATTGTTCTTGATACTCATCTACTGTCCCAGTTTGCACTAGATTCTTAAACTCTTCCACTACATCCACCCATCTATTGACATCGAATCGCTTACATATATCCTCAGAGAATTCAACCCAGGTAACTTCCACTTTTTCTGCTAAGTAACCCTGGAACCATGTGTCAGCTTTCTCATCCAAATGCATTGCTACCAGTCCCATCTTCTGGGAATTTTGGATACCATACAATTCAAAGTATTTCTCACACTTTCTTACCCAACTATTAGGATTATCATGCATAAAAGCAGGGAAAGTTAATTTGGGATATGGAAAATGCGATCCTGATCTATTGGTGGTAACAGGCATCTGATTATCTTCTTTAGCATGAATAACAGGAGGTGTGGGTAATATACCTCGATCCTCTATGCTGGTGGATGTTGTAGCTCCTTTCGCGGAAGTGTTTTGTGGGAACTTCATCAACAGATCCATTATTTGCTCCAGCTTCTTCGAAGTATTCGAGGTTTCTTTGTACAAGACATCATAATGGGCTTGGCTTTCGGTACGTATCGCTTCCATCCGACTAGCTAAGGATTCAATTTTCTTATCATTTCCTTCAGCCATCTCATGCAGTTGATGCTCCAGCGCATGTACACGTTCATCAAGTACCCTTAAACGAGTTCCGTCCGCCATTGATTTACTTACAAATTTGAATCTATTCTTTCTCACTGACCCAATCTTGATCTCCTTCAGGTGCGGGATCAACCTGTACTGATTCTACAGGCACCAGGTGGGAACTCAAGCCTTGAGAGATCAATTACTTGTTCTCAATTCCTCGAGTTCAAGGATCAAAGTGACCCTCACAGTGGATCCCTTTGTCGATGATCAACCAGAGGTGATCTTCGCAGCGCGGAATCTGTATCACTGCTGATTCAACTGAGGTCAAATCAAGTGTGATTACACTGTGCCGATCCCTGGGATCTTAACCGCTCTGATACCAAATTGTTATCAACCTGATTCTTGAGCAACCCAATCGGTTGTTGGATGACTCAATCTGATTCTTGAGCAACCCAATTGATTGTCGGATGGCTCAAGAGTGTGATGGAAAGATTACCTGATCCGAATTCTCTCTCCGATGAGTGTTGCAGATCCGAGGGGAGGGATCGGAGATGATGGGATTCAACTCGATAGTTGAATCTGAACAATGGTGATCAGATGCGAGATCGAGCACTGGATTCAAATCAAGTAGAGAGGGAGAGAGAAGAGAGAAGATGAGGGTTAAGATGAGATTCAGATCTAAGAAGAGAGAGGAAGAACAGAGGTAAGAAGTAGTTAGAGCGAGAGAGTTTGAGAAAGAGATCGGGATTTATTCAAATTCTTCGTTGCCTTTACAATGGCTACTACTTACTATTTATACTTGACCCTTTGAGGACTGAATTGTAATTATTACAAAAGTGGAGGATGGAAATAAAAGATTTCTTTTGCTATTGGACCATCAATTCCCGATGTTGGAAATGGGCTGGCCCAATTCACCCGCGCCTGAAGCTGTCACTGGTAACGGATCCATGATTGTCGGAGTATGGAGTCGCCAACTCCTTTCGCTCCGCTCCTTACTCATAACCGCTCCATTAACTAGCCTCCATTGGCTCGGTTTATCCCTGTCATTCCTTCCTTCACTTCCCTGCCTCCATTAATGGCCGCTTCGGCTAGCTCAAACCCTAATACTGCTACTAAAGAGCCCTAACAGCTCCCTTATCTCGACCCGACCCTAGCTTAGTCGTTACATCTTCCCCACCCCTCAGCACGATACTAGCCAAATCGGCTACGCATCCTCTACTGATCAACTGCCTAGCTCGAGACGAGCTGATGGTCATCGCAAAAAGCGAACTCTGGCACCCTCTAAACACCACCTCGCTCCCGACCGGTTCTGCGAAAGTAGCAGTTCGATTCTTACAATCGATGGTGGCGTAATATCTGGTCAACCAATCCATGCCCAGAACCACATCGAATTCCCCCAGCTTGCGCACAACTCGCAAATCCACGAGCATGATCCACTCTCCTACCCAGATACGACAACCGGGGCAAAACTCTCGCACGTCCACAATGTGGTCGGGTACAACAATATGTCCCGGATGCAGTAAAGGAACTAAATGGATGTCATGTAACTCGGCAAACAGCCGATCTATGAATGAATGTGATGCACCGGTATCAAATAATGCACGTACTCTAATGCCATCAAGTAAAATGATATCTGCCACCACATCCTCCGTTGCCGCCGTCGCCTCGGTCTGCGCGACGTACATGCCCCCACTTGGCGCCTGACGTGACCCCTCGCTCTTGCGCTGGACGGTCGGCCGCCCAGTCTGGTACTGTGTCGACGGGGTCCCCTGGCTGGCGGCTGGTAGAGTCGGTGCCGATGCAGATGACGGTACTAGTGACGAACCTCTCGGGCACTCGGTCCGGATGTGGCCCTCCTGGCCACACTGAAAGCACCTGCCTGCCAGCTGTGGACACTACGACGGGTGGTGAGGACCACCGTAGATCACACACTGGGGAAGCCAGCGTCGGTCTGGTCCTCCTCACTGAGTCGGTGCGCCTCGACTGCGCTGCTGGCTCTTAGGGTGCTTCGGCGGCCTCCTAGAGTGCAGTGCGTCTGGCTCGCACCCTCAGCCGCGGGCCTTTTGCCCTTACTCTTGTCCATGCCTTCGCTCCGCTCCTGAACAATCGCCGCGCCGCTCTCCACGATGAGCGCGCGGTCCACCACCTCCTGGTAGGTTTGGAGGTTAGAGGATTGCACAAACCGATAGATTGACGGTCGCAATCCACGGTCGAAGATGCGTGCCTTGTCCTCGTCGTCCCGCGCGACGAAAGGCACGCAATGCAGAAGCCGGAAAAGCTCTCTCTCATACTCGGCTACAGACCGATCCCCCTGGGTCAGGCTGCGCAGACTCTGCTCCATTTGCCTCTTGACGCTGACGGGAAAGTAATGTGCCAAAAGAAGTTCCTTGAACTTCACCCACGTAATCGCCGCCAAATCCGTGCTGGGGTTCTCCTGGATATTCCTCCACCAGCAGTAGGCCTCGCCGTCGAGATGGTGGGTGGCGAGCGAAACTCTATCCCGCTCCTCCACAAAAGTGTTGCGGAAAAGTTTCTCCATATGCATCAACCACTTCTCCACGATCTAGTGGTCGACCTTCTCTCCATCGAAGATCCTTGGATTGCACCTCTTGAATTCATTGAGGCGATCCATAAGCCGATCCCGCTCGGCTCCCTCCGCCATCACTGGGAATGCCACTGCCATCGGTGACGCTCGAACTGGCGGAGTGCTAGTATCCTCCTCCCAGCGCCTCTCTACCGGAGCTGTCTGGTGAGAGCCGGCCGCAGGGGACTGCGCCCGCGGTAGAACAACCTCGGCTGGCGCTGGTGGTGAATGGGCCTGAGCTTCCCTGGCAGCCGCCTGCTGCAAGAGGAGATCCTCCATCCTCTTCATACCCGCCTCCTGTCTCTTGGCCGCTGTAGCCTGCTGTGTCACCAAGTCGGTGAGAGCCGCCAACTGGCTCCTCAGCTCACGGACCTCGCCGAATCCGGAGGTAGCGGAGGTCTCGACCTCCTCAAGGTGTGTCGCATTATCCGCTGCAACAGATTTAGAGTGAGTTGTCGGCATCGTCACTACAGCATCATAAAAGCGCAAGTCAGTAAGCTCACGCAATCGCAAACCCCGCTCAAGCTATAAATACCCAAATCATGCGAAAGTAATGAAGTGTCCTTTACTACTAACTCCCGATGTTACGTTGTCAGCCGCCAACGTAACCCTCCGCGAAGTTAGGAGCTATACACTTCGATCAAACTCTACTTTCTAGAGTTATTTAAGACACCCAATCTTAATATTTTCGCTCATAAATCAAATAGACCTCGTCTCTCACGAGCCTATATCCTATAGTCCAATCGTCCTAAGGTTTGCTAGGTCCACAAGAAGACTCTACCCTAGCCTCTGATACCAATTAAATCTGTCACGCCCCGGGACTCAGCGGAAGCCCGCCCGGCGCGTGCCCAGACCCGCCGTACGTCTAAAACATACAAGGCGTCTACCAAAACGGTAAATAAAATAATAAAAGGAGAGCATCTAGAAGTATCGGAGCGACAAAGACAACTAGATACTAAAATAGAAAACAATAAGGTACCAACATCACTAAGAAACTATAAAGTAAAGACAAAAAGAATTCCTATAATCAAAAGCTATAAAAGAGTACATGGTGGTCTCTATACAGGGATACAAAAATCTCTCTCTCTCACAAAACACAAAAAGAGAGAAATAGACCACCTAAGCAGTGGTATGAAGAAGCTATCTAGCTAGGTGACCCCCTTGCCGCGATCCCTTGCCTCCGCCGGTGCCGAAGGCTCTGAAACACATAAGAAACAGAGGGTGTGAGAACTATTAAATAATAGTTCCCAATGGGCAATTACTGACTTCAGTTGCATGCTCCACTAGGCCCAAACGAAACAAGTAAGTGGGTAAGTATAAACGAAATAGGCAACAAGTAAACCGCTAAAACATGATCCCTCTACTTAGCATGAATGTGCATTAGTAAACAATTATTCTAAGCATGAATAGTAAATATAACCAACTAGTCCAATGTCCATAATGCAATAGTAAAGTGTCAAGTTTTACTACTCTAGTCAATATCCAATGTCAATTAAACCATTTTAGTTTAAATCTCATAAGACCCGCCCGAATGCTGTTTGGCCTGAAGACCCACTCGAATGCTGTCTAGCCGATGCCGAGCCTAATGGCCCCATGGTAGTGAACATCCCCACTCTAGGAATGAGCCTATCCCACGGCAATCGACTTCAGCGCCCAATCTTGCACGGCAAATAAGTATCGCGTTGGCCAACTCCGGAGTGCCGGCTTGTAGGGAGCGACCCTCACAAGCATGTGCGAATGAGCACAATGGCAATGTAATCATAAATCCGTCTCAAGTATCAAGTCGTCAGGTCTAAAACATGAAAAGTAAAGCTACTGTGTCCAAGGCCTATCTCTATGTCATCATGTCTCTAACACGAAATATATTAGATGTCCAATGACCTATGTCAATGTCTCTATGTTGCAGTTTCACAGTTTTCTAAGTTAAGTGCCCCTTGATGACACTTAATCTTTCTAAGTCCCAACATGAGTTTAATATTTACAAATACATCATTTGAGTTATATCAAACATAAGAGGCGCATTCCTAAGTGCCCAGTAGAACCACCCTCACATGCATGCAAAATACCCCATAATGCTCTACTACATAGAGTGAAATTTTCATAATACATAAGACATGCATTTTAAGTGTTCTAAAATTCATATAAATTCTATCTAGCATGAATATGCATGCAAAATGAATAAACCAAACCAAATACCACATAGGAGATATTTTCCCCTATGCTCATGAAACCAAACCCACCGAACGCTCCGCGCGGTCTTCCGAATCGCTAACGAAGTTTATATTATGGCTTCTAGTGCCCTAAGAAGCAAACCATAGGAGTTACAACTTCAAACGACGAACCGTGAGTTCAATCTTTAAGAAACTCAACAAAAGGGTGAAGAAAACTCACCGAATGCGAAGGAAACTCGCTCAATCTCCAAAAGGGAGTTAGAGTAAACAAAGGTTCTAAACCTATCAATTAGGTCCCAAAGCCCCCAAATCGAAAATCTCCAAAATCTATCCCTAGAGTTCCATTCTAGGGTTTCTACACAAAGAAACCACCAAAATCCAAATCTAGAGGAAGAAAACTATCAACTTACCTCTAAGAAACTCCAATCCAAGCTCAAAATGCCCTAGGCTTGAACGTTGATCCTCCACGAAGCTCCAACTGTAAGCTCCAAGTCTCCAACAATGGTAGAAAAGTCTCTACCAAGCAAAACGAAGCAAAATGAGGGTTTTAATCCATCAAAAATCCATCAAAACTCATGGAGAAGAAATGGGTGGAGTGGAGGGCTCCCTTACCTCTTTTCTTGCTGTTCCAAGCACAGGGAAAGGTCCAAGGGGCGTGGGGTGGCTTATAGAAAGGTCACAATCGCAGAAAACCCCCTACAGTTCACCGAATTCAGAATTTGTCAAAGTGTACCGGTACACGGGCAAGTGTACCGGTGCAGATCCTGCGAAATGGCCAAACCCGAGCCTCGGATTTTCAGTTTTCGACCAAGTGTATCGGTACAAAGTCCAAAGTGTACCGGTACAACGATCAAGTCTGTACCGGTACAACCACCAAGTCTGTACCGATACAATGCTCTGAAAACTCAATCCGAGAGTTTACAAAAAATTCTACTTTTCGGTTTTGGTGCCTAGATGCAAACTATCATTCTCGGGGTTCGAACCATAGGTAGGAACACTGTCAACGACCTTCCAAAAAATGTGGAAAGGCTCCGAACTCAAGTCAAATATTCGAACTCCGCAATTTGCGCAAGTCCAGTATGTTACAACTGGTCCCTCGTTACCACAGACTGGTCTCTGGCATCTTCACGTAGAGAGAACCTAGGGGTCCGGTCCCTCTGATCAGGGACCGGTCCCTAAACCCTGATAAGTTCTGTTCAGTTTTTTCAAAACACAATAATGCAATCTAAGTCTTCTAAATGCATTTTGAACATTTAGATTCACCACAAATGATCTATCTTTCACACCTGAGGTGCCTAGCATCCCGAATGAGTCTTTGATCTTCAAATTGAATCTTCTCTCCAAACTCCCCCTTTACATTCTTCAAGACTCTATTCGACTTTACAAAATTCGCCAACTTAGAAAAATTCTTAACATGAATTAGTTTTCCATTGCATGCGACTGGAGTTTATGAATTTGTGGATTTGGTTTATGAATTTTTAGTTTTTGGATGTATGTATACCTTGTGTTTCTCGGATTTGTATTTATGGATTTACGCATTGTGGTTTTCTACCCATCGAGATTGTCGGTTTTCAAATAGAGTTTCCGTGTGAGAAACAGTTTTATAAAGGTTTTCGAATGGTTTCGTAAATGATTGAATTAGAGTTTAAAAATAAAGCTTCCGAGTGGGGAGCAATTTTAAATAGAATGCTTGTTGAATTGTGCATTACATCATCCAGCGCTAAGGAGTATTTAGAGGCATGTATTATTACTAAGAATTGTTAGCTGTATGAAAATGCATGGCATGAATTGATTGTTGATTGGTAAAAGTAGGTTGTGGTTGAGATCCTGTTGTATTGTTGATATGCCGTGCAAATATAAAGGAGACTCTGTCCGAATTGATAGAAGAACTTTGTATTTGTGGCGGGTCTGCACGTCACGTGGGCCAGGTTTAAAATTTTTTTTTTTCGCAGCTCTGATTTCTAAAATGGTAATATTTATCAAAAGGCTTTGAAAATCAGCCCCGGGGCGTGACATAATATATAATTTATATATTATAAAATTATTTATAAATTTAATGAATTTTAAATGCAAATATATTATAAATTTTATCAAAACAAAAATTAAAGCATTATTGAACTTGCAGACGGGAAAAAATGAAGCGTATAAAAAAAAATTATTGAATCCTCACATATATTATTAAACTATATTAGATTTCCTGAATAGGTATTCTTGGAAAAAAAAAATTAAAAATATAAAAAAATTTATTGAACTCTGGCAGATATTATTAAAATCCTAACATATTTCATGAATAAGTATTATTGAAAAAAAAAGTAAAAAAAAATCTTATGAAAAAAAATCACACTTTATTTATTTTTTTAATGGATGAGTTGATTTCGATCAACCATCGCAGCTTGGTACTGCAATCAAATTGACTACAGTACCAACTGCTGTAGTTGAGCCTTCTTATGCAGATGCAACTGCTGCAGTTAGACCTAATTACACAAAATCAAACAAAAATTTAATAAATATATATATTTTTTCAACTATAGTGTAGTTGAAAATACATAACCGACCATAATCCTTGCTAAAGGCAAGAAAAGACATCACAGACGGAGTCGAGTTCGAATCCTAACATTCATATTTTCAACTAAGCCTTATTTCTAAATAAAATAAACGATCCGATAAAGATGCTACCTATCTTTCTCTCAAAAAAAAAAAAAAATCCTCCTCATGTGCGGTCCCAAGGAGGGGTGGGAAAACAGTTCCAACAATGGGGAAACTGGGAAAGGAGGCTCAAGTTCCTAGAAGCCCAAAGTCCCCTCCCTCGTACATTATTTGTTAAAGAAAATCTCTATAATAAGTTAAACTGTTGGAGTCATTAATTGTACTCCTATAATTTTGTAGATTAAATTTTTTTTAAAGGTAACTAAAAAACTAAGAAAATGCTAGCACCCTGCTGTCAGCACTCCGCACTAGTGAATGATGTAAAATTATAATTTATGTATGAATAATAAATAATTCGATAAATAATAAATTATAATATAATAAATAAAAATAATATAATTATATTTTTATATAATTAAAAATTTTAATAAAAAATAATTAAATAAATTTTTATATAAATTACAATATAATAATAATAATAATAATAATAATAATAATAATAGTAATAATAATAATAATAAAGTAAAATAAAATATTAATACTTAACCAATCAATTTTTATTATATTTTAAATATACAAACTAAACTAAAAAAATATTAAAACTTAACAAATTAATTTTTATCCTTTTTTAAATATACAAACTAAATAAAAAAATAATTTTTATTATATTTTGAATAATTTAAATTTAACCGTCTTTTTAATCACGACGAATCAAATAATAATAAAAATTATCGTTTACGATGGAATACAATTTTACCCTTCACCACTTGCACAGTTGCACTTGTTAAACAGACAAGCCCTTGCGTGCAATGGTACAGCGGGTGTAGTCAACAGGTCTCCGCTATTTGACAGTGATAGGTGGGGCCCAATGTCAGCGTGACATGGTCGGGTTACACCGAGAGCAACTAATCGGGTCTATATTCGCGCACATCGCGAAGCCTCCATTTCCTCAAAAAGCAACCCGATCGAGCGGACCCACCTCCCCCTTCTCCGTACGGCTCACCCTCCTCCTCATTCTACACCAACCCTTCTCTCTCTCTCTCTCTCGCTCTCTCGCTCCATGGACTCGTCGCCTCCATAGCGCTCGGGTTAGGGTTTCCTCTGGCGATCGGCGACCATGTCGCAGAACGGGAAGCTGATGCCCAACCTCGACCAGGAGAGCACCAAGGTGCTCAACCTCACCGTGCTCCAGCGGATCGACCCCTTCGTGGAGGAGATCCTCATGACCGCGGCGCACGTCACCTTCTACGAGTTCAATATCGAGCTCAATCAATGGGTAATCGATGCGTTAATCCCCCTTGATTCGGTCGATTTTGGGTTTGCATCGGCTAATTAGGGTTTTCCTGTTTTCTATTTGGGTAGAGTCGGAAGGACGTGGAGGGATCGTTGTTTGTCGTTAAGAGGTGAGTGCGATCTCAACGATTGAATTGTTGTTCTACTTGTTTGATTTTGATTTTGTTTTTTTATTATCTCGACTTTTAATTCCCTGTGATCGAAGTAATTAATCCTTCAATTCTCTATCAATCCCCTTAATTAAGATCATGCGGGTGAGTATAGCGTAATTTTTTTGTGGATCCCAATTTCCGTATGCTCGTTTATCATGTCTTTTTTATAATTTTGAAAATTTTCTTGGAAGATCAAAGCAGTGAAATAGGTCAAGTGCATAATTTGCAGGAATACACAGCCTAGATTTCAGTTCATTGTCATGAACCGACGAAATACAGGTTTGGAACTCAGATCCTACTGTTTTTTTCCTTTGTTGTAAGATGAAATATGAATTGTACTATTTGGACTTATTAGTTCTGCTATGGTAATTTATTTTTAGAGGATCACTAAGGTAAAGTCTTCATGGATGTTATACACACTATGTCTTCCTTTTTGATATTTGGTTCTAACTTGATGAATGTCACTTATAGTTCCTGATTAGTCTTTAATAGTTGAATAATAGTTGATTTAGCTCATATATGATATGCTGCATCTGCATGGAAACTTGGAGCAACCCTAATGATCAGACTTGATTTGACTTCTGCCATATGTTTTTGTCAGTGTTTTAAATATCCATTATAGCGGATTTTATGTGCTACTGCTACACCATAATCTCTAAGGCGGAATTTAGCGGATCGGGTTCATTGCGGCCGCTTTAGCGGCATAGGGCCTGCTAAAGCGGCCGCTATAGAGCGGTCGGAAAGCAGGTGTTATGAGCACAAAACTTAAAAAAAGTGCAAACAGGTTAAAACATTTAAAGTTAATCTTAATAGATAATGACATTAAATATGTATAGGTTTGCAATACAAAAAAAGGAATGATTAGTTGTCTTTTCTTCAAAATTTTATCTTTTCTTTAAAATTATATATATATATATTTTAATAAGGAACACAAACATATTAAGTTTGTTTTTATGAAACCCACTATGGGTTCATACCGCCCGTTACAGCGCCCGCTATGGCGCTCGCTATGCGCTTTCCGTTATGAGACCCTTCAAACGCTATGTGTCCGCTCTCTGCTATTTACAACCTTGGTTTTTGTAAAGAAAAAAGTTTGTATAATTGTGAAAATAACAAAGAGATCTAATCATCCTTATCTTTTTTCATGAGATTCCTGGTGAAATACTTTTTCTGACAATATCCTAGAGCTGTATGCTAGAGTGCCTAGGTTGATATGTAGATGGAGGATATGATTTAACAGAACCTGATCAACAGAAGAAGTCTTCTACATATCGACCTAAACATTCAAATTTTGTGATTGTTTTTTAGTTATTTATATAATGAACAATGACCATTTGATGGCTTTTATAATTCATTGGAGGTTAAATATTGATTCTGTGATGCTCTATCTGTTCTATCTTGTAATAGTGTGCAAGCTGTAGCATTTAGTTATAATTAATGCATCTTCAGAACTATAATAATGTTGATTAGCACTCGTATACATGAATTAGTAACATCTATTTTTCATTATCATTCTGCTTAGCTTGTTGATGATATTCTGATGGCAAAGTATGTTGGAAACTTCTGAAATAATTGAATTTGCAACAACGTAATATGTTTCAGAGTATAGCTTGTTATCCAAGCAGTGACTGTTGGTTCTGTAGGAAATGGGAAACATCTTTTTCTAGGCTGGATAGCTCAACTTGAATTTCTTGCATTTAACTGAACTGTGGATGTTGTTATAAAGTGATTTCCTTTTGCAAACAGAGAATCTGGTGGAGGATCTATTGGGAGATTTTGAGTATGAAGTCCAAGTCCCATATATATTATACAGAAATGCAGCGCAAGAAGTTAATGGAATATGGTTCTACAACTCTCTTGACTGTGAAGACGTTGCAAATCTTTTCAGTAGGTAGTAATTTTATGCTCTCTCTGTTGCTGCTGTTCAAGGTGCCGTTCCGTATATTTACTTTTATCCAAATTGCATGTGTTTATGCCGTAATGTTAGATAAGATTCAATTTAAATTTCTATTTTTTCTATTGTTTAACAATATTGATTTGGTATCTTTTATGTAGGATACTCAACGCATATTCGAAGGTTCCTCCAAAACCCAAAGTATCAACAAACAAAAGGTACTGTGAGATGTTATTGCATCGATTCAATTCAAAGTTTCAAACTAAGAAGTGGAAAATGATGTTAGTTATGTTTTCTGGATGGTAGAAGTAGAATAGGATGTAAGTTATGTTTTCTGGATAGAAGTAAACTAAGAAGTAGAATATGATGTTAGTTATGTTTCCTGGATTGTAGAAGTTGAATAGGATGTTAGTTATGTTTTCTGGATAGAAGCAGAATATGATGTTGGTGGTGTTTACTGGACAGTAATGGTATTATGGCTTTGCATTTTTCATAATTCTGTCCAGTTTGAGATTCTGGTTTCTGCATAAATTTTTTTTCTGATATATCCCTCAGCATAAAATTGAAATAAAGCTAATTTTGTTATTATTTGATCAATCATAACAAAATATACTTATAATGTAGACTTTTTAGCACAATATAATTATGAGGACTTCTGAATTGCTATTAAAAGTTAATTTTAGATAAATATCCTCTTCTTGCACAGCTTAGATGCATGTCTGCATGTCTCATCTTGGTTTTAATGAGTATTGCCCTTTTGCAAATATATACTCATGAAATTGTTATTTGTCAATGTGCTTGAAGTAGCGAGTTTGAGGAACTAGAAGCTGTGCCTACTTTGTCTGTGATCGAAGGCCCTCTAGAACCACCAACAACGGCTACCTCTACAGCTGTTCCAGATGTGCCTGATGACTCCTTTGTGAACTTCTTCACTGTATGTATACATGCACAACCCTTATTCCATTGCCTGTCATTTGTCCCTTTGGTTAGAAGTTTCATGAAAGTACATGGCAGCTCATACTACATTATTGGTGCTTCTACATGTCTTCCCCTGTAAAATTTGACTTTCAATCTACGCCCAATGAAAGTGTGATAGAAGAACACCCTTATTTTAAGTTGAAGAATCAGAAAACTCGCAGGGTCAAAACTTGGTTCAAATCGCGAAAATATTTTCAATGAGTAATTTTACGAGTACAATGGTATATATGTAGAAGCTATGCCTCTGAAGAGCACAGACAAGAATTTAGATCTTGTAGGGGTATATAGCTAAGTAGAGAACTTTTATAGGGTATACGACTACACATCACTACTTTCATTCATACTAGTAAAGGAACCGTACTGCGCTGCGGGTTGGTAGTATTTCAGACAATTAAGATATGTAGTTATTAAAATTTTGAAATTAAAAAATTATAACTAAAAAAGTAAAAAAACAATAAAGTAGTCTTATGTATATTATAAAAAATAACTTTTTTATTAATATTTTCTTAATTTTATTTAAAAATTCAATCAAATTTTTAGTTTTGATAGTTATTTTATAAATAATTTTTCTAACTAAAAAGTTAAAGTTGGAGGACTTATTACAAATTGAAGAATATGTGAGGGTATCTTTGCCTTGTTAAAATTGATTGGAGAAAGAGAAACTATTATCTGCATCTAGTGTATATTTATATTCCATACACCGTAACTTATATTAGATGATTAATATTCTAATACCAAAATTTAATTCAATATATATGACCTACAAAGTCTAATAATTAAAGTTATATTTGATGGATTAATTTTAAAATCACTTTTCAAGGATTTTGATGTAGAAATATACACTTGGTTTAGAGAATGTTTGAAAGAATGTGATACTAATTCCAAGAGAGAAGAAATTTTTGCTTGCATTTGGTGCATACTAATGCTCCATACACCACACAAAATAAATGATTTATAGAATATTTGATAATTAATATTGTAAAATAAAGTCTAATAATTTAAATCATATTTGATGAATTAATTTTAAAATCTCTATTAAAAGGTTTTGGGCATATGGTGTATGTACAAATATACACTTAGGGCTTGTTTGGTTCAAGAGTGGAATTGGAATGGATAATGGAATGAGAATGAATTGGAATGGTAATCGGATTGCCCCACTCTCCCAAGACGTTTGGTTCATTTCTGGATTGGAAATCGGAATGAATTATTCCTATTTCACTCTTTGATTGATACAAAGTAAAAAATAATAGAATAACATAATACTACTTTTACTTTCAAATATAATTTTATAAAACTATCTAAAATTTATATATAAAAAAAATAATATTACTCTCAAGTTAGAGCTATGCAAAAAAAAAAAAATATTAATTTATTTAGGGTGTGTTTGGTTCGAGGTCTAATCAAATCTAAACTAACGGGAATAAATGAATCGGAATGACTCATTACCTCATTATGTTTGGTTCGCCACCTGAATCGGAATCGAAATGAACCATTCCCATTGTCGGTGTTTGGTTCAGATAGTTATCAGAAACGGAATCAAATTAATATACCAATTTTACCCTTATAATACATTTTAATTACTTTTAACTGTTTTGAATACTCTATTTAAAATATAAATGAGCAACTTACAAAAGAATGAATAAAAAAAAAAAAAATTATATTATATATTATTTAATATTAAAAAATATCAAATAAATATAAAGAGCATTACTATACGAGATTTCGCATACAATATATTATTTTTATTCGACTAGTTATTATATTTTTTTGAAAAAATACCACAATTCAAAATCCTATGATTTTGTATCAACCCCTTATTATATAAGAATTTTCTTTTTTTTTTTTTTTTTATCAAAATCTAGATTTTTTTTTTCCTCTTGACATAGTAGCACCATATGTGATATTAACATCAAATAAAAAAATTTACTTTTTAGTAACAAGAAAAAAAAAAAGTATGGTCTCATAATTACTAGTGTTCATATTACTTTTTCTTCTTCTTATTATTATTTTTTTTTTATATAGAAAAAGTCCAAAGTCCATGTGAAAAAAAGAAAAAAGATTAGAGAGATTAGAGAGAAAAGGGAGGAATTAATTACTTACAAGGGAGAGAGGGACGAAGCTGGGAGATGTGAGCGCGCTGAGAGGCTGAGCGGCGCGTGCGTAAGAGCTTCGAGGTTTTTTTTTTTTTTTTTTTTTTTTTTTTTTATCTTAAGGAAAGGTTATTTTGGTATATAAAATAATTAAGTCGGGATTCAATTCTCAATCCAGGGTACGAGGCCGGATTCATTCTACCCGGATTAGCCGATTCCCATTCCGGAATAGAAACGGAATCGGAATGGGATTACGGCATACCAAACGTCTAGAATCGGAATGAATCATTCCGATTCCGATTCCGAAGTTAATATTTAGCCAACCAAACACGCCCTTAATGTAACGACCTAGCCACTAGCAACAATAACTCGTTGGGCCCAAACACCGGCCCAAAATGCTTAAGCCCAGTTATTATTACTAGTGTCTAAGTCTATTGTAAACCCAATGACAGCCCCTTTCCCATCCGATGTGGGACTATTGGGGTGTCACAGACTCCCCCCGTTAAGGCCCTGACTTCTTCGTCAGTCCAATCACACACACAGCCCAAGATCACCAGGCGATGTGAGACTCGTCTCGCTAGCTCGTCATCCAGACCCTGGCTCAGCCGAGACTTGCCACACATGTCCAGCTGGTGAACCATCTCTGATACCAAATGTAACGACCTAGTCCACTAGCAACAATAACTCGTTGGGCCCAACCACCGGCCCAAAATGCTTAAGCCCAGTTATTATTACTAGTGTCTAAGTCTATTATAAACCCAATGACAACCCCTTTCCCATCCGATGTGCAGTGTTTGAAAAGGCGTGGCTGAGGCGTGCGCCTCAGCGCCTAGGCGCAGGCGCTATTGCTGAGGCGCGCGCCTCAGGCGAGGCACGAGGCGCACATAAGGCGCGCGCCTCGCAATATTTAATGTTATTGGGTTTTGGATTAATGTTGGGTTGTTGGGTTTCGGATATAAATGTTATGTTTTAACCCGATAAGATTATTAAAAGATTCTAAAAGAAACCTAAAAAAGCCCTAATGAAATCCATCTATTGCCCTCTTTCCTTCTACTGCCCTCTCCTCTCCCTCTCGCGTTCTCCTATCTCTTCTCTGTCTGTGCGCTTCCAGCAAGCATCCTCAGCCATCTTGGCAGCAGGAACAAACAAGGAGGAGCAGCATGAAGAGGATGAGGTTGAGGACGAGGATGATACTTGAAGAATGACCAAATGAAAACATTAGCATCACAATTACTTCTAAGTTTTAAGTTGAAAGTTGAAATATATTTCTTTTAACTTGAGAATCTATATGCATGTGTAGTTATTTTATTTTTGTATGGTTATTTTAGAGTTTTTTTAATGTAGAACATCAAATTAAATTAGTCTTAGTATATGCGCCTCGCCTTCTTGAGGCGCGCGCCTCACCTCGCAGTGCGCCTCGCGCCTAGGCTCCAGGAGAGTCTTGCGCCTTTTTGCGCCTCACGCCTTTTCAAACACTGCCGATGTGGGACTATTGGGGTGTCACAGATAAAAATTTTTATGCAAGAAATTACAAAAAAAAATGCATAATTTTTTTGAATAAAATTATAATAAAAAGAATATATCACTTTTTTTTTAATGCTAAGGAAAAATGGAAGAGAAGAAAAAGAATGGATAAGATAGAAAAATATTGGGTTGGGCCTAAGGAAGAGGTAAGTGTGGGCTTGGGATTGAAACTTCAATTCGGGCTTAGAGACCGGAATCAATTTGTAAGCTAATGGATCATTCCCATTCCGATTTGGAATCGGAGTCCCAAACCGATACCTGTGAACCAAACAAAATTAGCCGGATTTGATCAAACCGATTTTCATTCCAGATCCAAAATGAACGAACCAAACATGCCCATACGGCGTGTTTTGTTCGCTTCTTTTTCACCCTGGAATTGGAATCAGAATCGGAATCGGAATGGACGAATCCGTTTGTGGGTATTTGGTACGTGGGAGTACCATTCTGATTACGACTCCTGAGTGGAATGGGAATCCCCCAATCACCTCTTTTTCCAATCTGGCTAGGAGGCCGGATTGAAAATTGAATCCGGTCGGAATAGATATTTATTCAGATTAAATTAATTTTTTGATTTTTTTTAATTAAAATATGAGTTTAAATTTAGAAATTAAATTTATAATTTTAAATTTTAATTTGAATTTGAATTTGAAATAAAAATTAAAATTTAATCAAGTATTTCAAATCTAACTTATGAATTTGAATTTAAATTAAATTTTAATTTATATAAAATTTTATTCAAATTTTATTTAAAAGTTAAATTAAATATATGAATTAAAATTACAATTTAAATTGTAATTTTAAGTTTGAATTTGAATAAATCGAAATTTAGTTTTATATTTTGAATTATCCACTCAACTTCAAAGTTTAATTTTTTTTTTTAAAAGTAGATTTAAAAATTTGACATTATTTCAAAATTTTGATGTAAATTTTTAATATTTAAAATTCAATTTGAATTTAGGGCTTGCTTGGTTCATTCATTTTGGATATGGAATGGGAATCCGTTTGATCCAATCCGATCAATTTTGTTTGGTTCGCATGAATCGGTTTGGGATTCCTATTCCGGACTGGAATGGGAATGGCCCATTAACCTTCAAACTGATTTCGGTCTCCAAGCCCGAAATGAAATTTCATTCCCGAAGCCCGTTGGGATCCCGAGCCTACGCGACCTCTCACTCTCCTCTCCCGAAGCCCATTGGGTTCCCGAGCCCACGCGACCTCTCACCTCCTCTCTTCCTCGATCTATCCCTCTCTCGTAAAAGAAAAAAACCCTATTCCTCTCTCAAAACCCTACAACCCTAGCGGCGCCGATGCGGCGGGGGCGTAGGGCGGCAACGTGAACGCAACGTGGCGTTAGCGTAGGGCGGTGTGGCGGCGACGGTGTAGGACGCGTGGCGGCGGCGGCCTGGGACCTGAACTCGAGATTGGCTCGTTCAACACCCCGGACCGAACCAAGTAAGCGAAGGAGAGAGAGAGAGAGAGAGAGGAGCCGCTTCTTCTACACAAAACACTCTACCTTCTCTCTCTCACACTTCGTAGCGACACACACACAGATTCGGTGAGCTCCTCGATCCTCTTCGCTCTTCGTTTCATTTTCGCTTTTTATTATGCTTCTAAGAATTGTTCCTCTTTTTTTTTAATTTAATCTTCAGTCGCTCGTACCATTTTTTAACTTGAGGATTGATTAGGGATTTTATTTTATTTTTTGGAATAAATGTTTGGTTAACAAAGGAGTTGTCTCTGAAGGAGATTTCGGGCTCTCGGTGTTCTTCAAGCCTGGTGAGGGACAAAAAAAGTTTTTAAAAATAAATTTGAATTTTTTTTTTGGCGAACTCATTAGAGAATAGTATTATATTTTTCATAAATTTTAAATAATATAAAATTATATTTGAGTGTTAAATTAGTATTATGATATCCTATAATTTTTTAGTTTATATAAACCAAACAATGGAATGGGAATAACTCATTCCAATTCCCAATCCACAAATGAACCAAACATTTTGGGGGAGTGGGCCATTCCAATTACCATTCTAATTCATTTCCATTCCATTATTCATTCCAATTCCACCCTTGAACCAAACAAGCCCTTAAATTAATATATTATAAAGATAAAGTTAGTATATTAATTTGATTACTTTTTTATATCTATCGAAATCAAACACCGACAATGGGAATGATTTATTCCCATTCTGATTCAGGTAACGAACCAAACAGAATTAGGTAATGAGTCATTCCGATTCCGATTCCAACTTATTTTGATTTCGATTCCGATTCCGATTTCGATTTCGATTTCGAACCAAACACGCCCTTAGTTTTAATAATGTTTAATAGGATGCACTCATAATTTCAAGAGAGGAGAGAAATTTTTGCTTGCACCCAGTGCATAAAAAATGCTTCATCCACCGCACAAAATATTAGATGATTGATGAAATATTTGATAATTAATATTATAAAATAAAATATTATATAATATATGTGATATATAAAATATCTAAATAATTTATTGTACTATAGAAATTTATCTTTGATGCACATTGTAGTGTCGGTTTATGATGAACTGGGCGCGTCCAAAACTTTTATTGGATATGTGGCCAATTCCTATTGGTTTATGCCTTTATGGGCAACGTGGCTCTCTCCCAAAATGTTTTATTGATGTGACAGAACTGTCAAATAGTGTATGTATAGATAGATAGATAGATATCTTGACAACAAATTGTTTTGCAACTGACAGGCGGCTACAAATATTGGTAATGCATCAAACTCGGCAAATGCTGCACCACTGACTGTTGCACCTAAACCTGTCCCTACTATCCCTTTATCTACCCACCCACCAGCTGTCACTCCCTCGCCGATGCCACCAGTCCAGCCTTCCCCTCCTCTCCAGCCCTCATCCACTCCTTTAATGCCCCTTCTCGACACTACACTTCATGAATCCGGAAAAACTGGCAGCAGCAGTAGCAGCTGTCCTGCGGATCTTGTAAAGCCCTCTTTTTTCTCTCCCATTCCACCAGCATCTTCTGCTCATCTGATGATGCCGCCCATGATGTCACCGTCAATGCCAACCGCCCCTCCGCTCCACCCTCCCGTGACCATGCAGCGGCCACCGCCATACGGCACTCCTTTGCTTCAGCCCTTCCCACCTCCTGCCCCATCACCATCCCTCACCCCGGCCCATGGAGGTCCTGTTATCACAAGAGACAAAGTTTGTGATGCATTGAATAGGCTTGTGCAGGTAAAGATAAATTCCTTTGCTTTCTCTGTTCATCAAACTCAAGACCGCGTGTAACAAGTACAAAAAGTTCTCGGGTCCCAGTAGAGCATTGATCCCTGACGTTTTCAATTAAGTACTTAATACCTGGACTAAAACCTCGACTTTCTCATATATTGCAATTTCATCACTGTTTTGTGTAAAGTTGAAATGTTGATAGTCATTCTATAGGAGTAGAAGTAGAATGGTGATTTTACTCAAAACATATACTTTTTTAGCAGTCAAGGACTTGCAATATACGAGAAAGACAAGGGAGTAAAGTGTTGAAGTGAAAAGTTCAGGAGCCAAATTGTGATGATGTAGTGTGCAGACAATTTAAACATTTTGCTGGGATTAGCATTTCATCAAGTATTATAATGGTAGTTTTCACTCTTTCTTATGGGGGGATGAGATGATTCTTAGTTGTTCATATAGGACGTGCCTGCTTCTCACGTTCTTACCAGTGAACATGAACCTTAACCTAGCTGTGTACTCGGTCATATTGTCGGGGGAAATGGTATTTATCATTGTGGTTGGAATAGAATGCATATTTACCATCTTTCAAAGTCGTATACGGTATCTAATGTTCCACATTTTTTTTCCCCCTCTTGCAGAATGATCATTTTGTGGACATGGTATATAGGGAGATTCTGAGTGCGCATTATTCATGACTCAAGACGGAAGGGATTTTCCTCTCCAAATATGCTGTGTTCTGTTCAGGCCAGAGTTTATTTAGTGACTTTATAGGATCTGCGTAATTGTATATTGTGCGGAAGTCGAATGGCTTTTACTTACCGGACCTTTTTGTTTTCTTTTGTTGTCCTGTCTGTAAATGGTAAAAACCAACTGTTTGATATGGTCTGAATTGAGGGGTATTCCGATTTTGCATAAAGCACTTTTGTTTGCCAGTTGTGTTTGTGGCGGTTAGGGAAAATTTGATTGTGATGGTCAATGTCTGCTCGAGATTGTTTGAGCGGTTGGTAACTAGCTATGTTCAGTCGTCACCAATCAGTTTTTTCACTAGTAACACATATCTGCACCAACCCAAAAGTTTTAAGGGTGCTCATTAGATGTGATCTTGTATGCAGGTGCTTGCCTGCAGCGCGATGCGTTTGGGTGTCTTCACTGGACAGCTTTAAGATGTAACCTGTTGCTGATAAGCAGAAGAAACTTCCCATGCGCAGGATTGTCTTGCGAATGGAGCTGTAGAGAAAAGGGGGCCATGCATGCTTGATAGCTCTATCTCCATATGTTGTTTAGCCGAGCTGTGTTTGATTTCGGAATGCTGCATTTTTTTTTCAAGAGGTGAACAAAAAGGGGAACCTGGATCTTCAGAAATATCCGCGTCAATTGGTCAAGCATAGTTGTTTTGCCATCTTCTTTAGCATGAATCTGCTTCCAAGATTGTGGCGAAAGGCTGGGAGTGGCAATATTTTGAGTGGTAATGACCCCAGTAGAGATCTGAGATAATTGCTGGGATGAGGTGAGAGAAGAGGAAAGAAATAGAGATAGAGATAGAGAATTAGGAAGAGAGGGATGAGGATTGAGTTACAGTGATAGAGAGAAGGGATTAGAAGTGGGGATTAGCAGTGGAGAAGAGAAGAGAAGAAGAAAGGTTTGGAGAAGAAGTTTTGGGGGAGAAATAGACTAATTCATTTCCATTCATGCCCTGTTTACAACTTTAGTTGATATTTATACGTTTACTTATGCATGCTGAAATGTAAAATTAACTTGCTAAGAGGGCTACATTGCAAAAGTGGAAAATACGAGTTTAGGTTGGTGGGCTGCAGTTTCGGCGGTAACTTGGGCCTCGAATGGGCTTCCCTTGTAGCATACCGAACTTCTAAAGTCTTTAAGTTACGAGATATGTTAGCTTAGAAGGCCTTGGAATAGTTCCGGTGAAGTTCGGAGGCTTTCGGGTGTTTTCGGTGTACGAGGCGCGAGAACGAGACCCGAAAGGTTATATTGGGCCGTGAGCTAAATCCGACCTTAGTGCGGATAAGGTGATGATGTGGACATGATCTAAATCATGCGTGGGGAGTCTCGGTGCGATTTCAAGTGAATCGGAGACCCACGACGCTAAAAGTGAGTTGAAACGGAAGAAGAAACGGACCGAACCCGAGAAAATGGCAAAGTCCTGGAGTGGCTGGAGGTCCCCTGTGGGGAGACCGGTCTCCACAGAGGGAGACCGGTTCCCGTAGAGGTCCCACGAGAGTAGGTTCTCGGGGATCGGTCTTGAGGTAAGAGACCGGTCTCCGGGGACCGGTCTTCCTGATGGAGACCGGTCCCCGTGCGCGTGGAAGCTGTCCTTCGAGAGAGGAGCTCTCGGGACCGGTCTCGGGTAGTCTGGGCAGTGCACAGGATGAAATGTTGAGGGACTTGTTAGCATTTTGTGCTCGGGTTAAGTGTAAAAGAGAGGTTAAACACTCTCTCACCCTCACTCCTTCACTCAGATCCTTTTCTCTCTCTCTCTCCGTCGACAGAAGAAGAAGAAGAAGAAGAAGAAGAAGAAGAGAGGAGAGAAAGAAAGAAAAGGAAAGAAAGGAAGAAGAAGATGGAGAGTAGAGGAAGATCAAGAGGCTCCTCTTCTCCCTCCTTGTGCAAAGAGAGACTCTTAAGAGGTAAGCTTGTGCTCTCTCTCTCTCTCTCTCTCTCTCTCTCTCATTCATAGTAGACTTTAGGGTTTTGATTCCTAAACCCTAGAAATGGCATGTCTAGAACCCCTTGATGGTGGGTTTTGCATAGATGCAAAACCTAGGGTTCAATTTGGGGGTTTTTAGAGATAGATGAGATTGATCTCATTTGACCCTATGTAAGCCTAATTGAGGGTCTAACGAACGCGTTGGTGTGCTCGGTTCGGTGATCCGACGAGCGAGTACGAAGTTATTAATAAAATTATATATTCTTACCAGATGGCCACAACACGCGAGATAGATGCCCTAAATTCGTGAAATCGGAACCGGGGCATCATGAAGGCGTGGGGTAACGCCACAAAGTCTTGGATCGAGGATCGGTGATCGTTCGGGTGATCGCGCGAGAGTTCGAGCCGAACCGGGTCTCGGGTGCCGCGGGCCGCCGATTGCAAGTGTCGACGAGCAATCGGAAAGCAATTAAGGTGGGTTGTGCTTACTGAAGCGTAGGTCGCTTGGTTGTCTAGGAATGACATAACCCATGTTGATGCATGTTGAATAATGTATAAAGTAGAAATGCATGTTAGTGACATGAATGAAATGCATGATAATAGCATGAAGTATATAATGTTAGAGAACCCAGTGTTAAGTGCTAAATGGATGCATGATAGCATGTCACATACATTGCTAGAAAATGAAATGTTGCAAGAACACATGCTTAGTATAATGAAAATATGCATGTAAGTGGATTGGTAGACATAAGAGAGCCAAGTAAAGAATGTGAGTCTTGGACATAAACAAACACATAGATCGAGTGGCATCTAACCTAGTGTAAAGAACATAGGTTATAGTAAACCTAGAGTCATATGGATCTAGGTGAGTGGCATTGAACCTAGTGTCAAGGACATAGGTTGGACAAAGATGATAATAGACCTAGTGTTAGTAAACATAGGTCGAGTTAGAATGACATTGAACCTAGAGTAAAGTAACCTAGGTTGTGTGACAGGAAAAGTGACCCTAGAGTCAAGAGGACCTAGGATGATGTGGCCCTAGAATCAAGGGAACCTAGGATGAAAAGAATAAAGACCTGAGCGGGTCGACTCTTGGGGGTTGAAGCCAACCCTACAAGCAAAGTAGAACGGATTCCGGAATCCTGAGATATTGACACCTGAGTGGGTGTCGGGCGTGTGCGACGATTTCGCCGTCCAGAGCTATACCACCGTCGTGGCGTGTGTGCGACGATTTCGCCACCGGATGGGTGAGCTGAGTTGAGTTCTATACCGGTTGAGCCGGGTTGAGGATCAGACCGCCAGTGTTGACAGAAACCATTGCTGGGGTAAGTGCGATACGGGTGCCGCCAGGTGGCCGAGTTGTGACTGAAACTATTGTTGGGTGAGGTGCGATTAGTTCGCCACCAGATGGTCAAGTCATGGCTTGTGCCCATCGGGGTAAGTACAACGTGTTCGCCGCCAGAATGGCTACGTCATACGACTCGAGCCGTGTTTAGCGTGTGCGACGATTTCGCCGCTTTGAGGCTGAGTCATAGAGGGCGGCAGGCTGTTGACAGCTGAGGTGGTTGTGAGACGTCCAACTCCTCGAGCTAGACAGCGGGCGGATTATCCGCAAGTGATTGACTCAAGACCGCGTTGGGTGGCATAGTGAGCTGAGGTAGAGGTGACCTTAGATGTGATATGCTAAATAGCATAAATGCCCAAGTGTAAAGAATATGAATAGCTAACTTAATGAATAGCTAAGTGTAAGAATGAAATGGCTAATGTAAAGTATAGCAAGAATGAAAAGAAAAGCTAAGAACTATTGCATAAATTGCATATTGCATATTATGAGGCATGTTTTTATGTTAGTTGCATATTATCTATTTGTAGATGTTTTGGACTAACATATGTGCAGTGCCTCCTTGGACCTATTGGTCGAGCTTTTTCCTTGGATGGTCATACCCACTGGGAACTATGGACAATAGTTCTCAACCTACGTTGTTTTGGGGTATTTCTCAGGTACACACGTGAGCGGCGCAGCGGCAACGCGAGGTAAGGGCGTAGCTCAGTAGATAGCGCCCTACTAGGAGACCAGAGATAGCAGCACCCCAAGTCGGCATAGCCTAGGGGTAGCGGGAGAAAAGAAAGAGCAAATTTGTAATAACTATACTGTATTAGCAAGCTTTAATGTGAATGTAAAATTAAAATCTGAGATGAATGGTTGTAATAGCAAGTAGCTGCATTTATGTTTATGATACTTCCTTATGCAATCTGATTGTGATATCGGTTCCTGTTTGGAACCCTCGTGATTGTTTTGATTGTGACTCCTTGGACGTATAGAAAAAACTCAGTCCGTTCGGCGGTCTGTCGGTGGCGCCGCGACTTCGGCCAAATTGGCGGGTGGTCGCGCGCTGTGACATCCCTGGTCCAGAATGCATTAGTGGTCGGGTGGTCGATCTCAGGTCGACCCACCTGTCCACTCCGCCTAGGGCGGGTAGCGGGCTTGCCTTTTGCATCCGCTCCGGTTACTTGGAGCTTCGATCCGCCAGTTTTTCGTTTGCCCCAACCTTATTACATCCTGACGGACTCCTTCTCCCTTCGCGTTCCTCCCATTTTCCCCACTGCCGTCGTCTACTCGCAAATCGCCTTCGCCGTCGATCGCACCATCGCCGCGGGACTCAAGTAGGCCTGCGGCGGGTTCTAGAGCACGGCCGGCGCCTTCACCTTCTTGAGGGAGATCATCGCCGGGAAAGGCTGCCACGGCCGCAGCACTGCCCTTCCTCGTCGCCCGCCGAAGTTTTGCCTGAACGCCCTTGCCGCCGGTTCACCTCTGAGCTCGCTCCTTCACCAACTTGCTGCTGCCCTTTTATTCTCCATTTTAACTAGTAAAGCTGCTATTTTTTTTGCTAACTCCTGTTAACTACTATTTCTACCATTTATTCTTCAGGGTTGTTACATGTGTGTTGATGCGACCCCAACTTTCCTTTTAATAGTTTCCTTTTAATAAACAAGTTCAAATTTAAATATCTTGTTATTTAGGAATATGTTTAGGAATAAGCAGTTATCTTGTTTGGGACTAGATTTATTAGGTATGATTAGGAGTAGTTTAAGGATTTGGACTCTATATAATGTAATCCGAAGTTACAAGAAATAATCAAGTAATATTGTTTCTTTTCCCTCATATTTTGTCTTCTTTCTACTTCTTCTCTCTACTTCTTAATTCTTTAGGAGGTTCGATTTCCTCGAAGTGGTCGTTTATCTCTATTGATACGGTAGGACCATATCATTTGGTAACAGAGCTTGTATGGTCCTGACTCGAGCAAAAAAAGAATCCTTACGAAAGATGGATGGGGAGTTCGTATGAAGGGAAGAAATGAATAACGTTGATACTCGATTGAACAAATTGGAGACCGAGGTAAGACTCCTTAGCGATTCTGTTAATGATCTTAAAAATTTAATTATCGCTATGAGCGCAAAGATGGATGTGCGACCGCAAGCACCATCCGAAGATACATCCGCCTCCAGTTCCGATAAAAATCGTCCCCTTTTTCCTGCCCCCTTCAAGGAAGTGACATTGATTCCTTCTATGGAGAACTTTATGATGGTGATACCTCGTGTCACACAACTAGAGTTTCCCGGGTTTGATAGCGAGGATCCAGCTGGATGGGTGTACCGAGCGGAGCAATTTTTTAAATTTAATAAAATACCAGTTATTCAGAAGGTTCCGCTCGCATCCTATCATATGGAGAACGAAGCGTTACAATGGCTTCAATGGTTCGAGAAGAGCCGTGGTGTCATGGATTGGGTGGAATTCATAGAAGTCCTTTGTACTTGTTTTGGTCCAACTATGTACGAGGACTATATGGGCGAATTAACAAAACTACAATAGGGTTCGGCACAAAGTGTTCGTGACTATCAGGCTCGATTCGAAATGCTAGCCAATCGCACTTCAGGACTAACCGAGGCATTTTTCATAAGTTGCTTCGTTAGTGGGCTGAGGGAGGACCTAAAGCATGATGTCCGAGCATTCCGGCCAACTTCTATGTCAGCAGCCATCGGTCTTGCTCGTCTACAAGATGAAAAGTTGATAGCTCAACATCGTATTATAAATTCTAAGCCTTCTCTTTTGTCTGTCTCTACAACACCAATGTCTAATGAGACACTTCCACCCATAAAGCGCCTCACACCGGCGGAAGTGAAAGTAAGAAGAGATCAAGGCCTTTGCTACAATTGTGATGAAAAATATAGACCCAGATATCAATGCAAATCAAAGCAACTATTTTTGATCGAGGCCGAACCTGATGAAAACAAAGAAGATGATATAAAAGGATTAGACAAGCTTGAGGATTTTCCACCTTGAGGACAAGGTGGCTTTCGAGGGCGGAGGAGATGATGCGACCCCAACTTTTCTTTTAATAAACAAGTTCAAATTTAAATATCTTGTTATTTAGGAATATGTTTAGGAATAGGCAGTTATCTTGTTTGAGAATAGATTTATTAGGTATGATTAGAAGTAGTTTAAGGATTTGGACTCTATATAATGTAACCCGGAGTTACAAGAAATAATCAAGTAATATTGTCTCTTTTCCCTCATATCTTATCTTCTTTCTAGCTACTTCTTCTCTCTACTTCTTAATTCTTTAGGAGGTTCGATTCCCTCGAAGTGATCGTTTATCTCTATTGATACGGTAGGACCGTATCATGTGTGCAATTTTTTTTTTCCTTTTGTTACTCTTTTCGTTTTCTTGATTATCAATCAGCCAGCGTACATTAATTACAAACAAAAGAGTTGGATAAATCATGTCCTATATGACCGGACATCCGCGAAGCGCATTAAGCTGGAATTGTCCCGCCAGCTTTTATAATATGCAATGTAACGTAGGCTTTTAGAATCTACAGTAAGATTGCAGACTTCGAAGGAAATATCCTGATTGACTTCAACCGGTGTGTAATACTTGTAGAATGTCAACAAACATATCTGCGAGCAAGTGTTGAAAGCTATTAATTTTTCTTCTGCCAAGTTTATCACATAATAGAGAAGTAGGTTCACTCAAATGGTGTTTCGGTAACAGTACCTTAACGTCAAAAGCACTTGATGTGACTTACATCAACTCATAGATAATGTGCCTTGTTTGAAAATAAGATGGTAAACATAATCTTCATGTGCCTTGTTTGGAAATAAGAGGGTAAACATAATCTCCTTTGATGTTTTAGTAATGTTACTTATACATTCAAAAGTGAATTCCATACATCCAAGACTCACTTTTATCTTACAACTCATATCAAAACCTTTTTTAAAATTTAAAATTCAAAAAAAAAAGCTCAAACTTTTGGATGCATAAAGTATAAAATTTACACCCTATTTTTGGGCGTACATGTAGTATTTCTCTTTATGCTTTAGAGTAACCGAAAAAAATTGAAAAGCATTTTTAAGTTTTCTTTTGGTCAATTTGCGTAAAAAATCCACTAGTTTTGCACTTTTGCAAAAGTGAGCCATTTTTTTCGTTTTTGTAGATTTGGGCCGAATTTTTAACCGCTTGACCAAAATGCCCCTCGTCTACATCCGCCGTTTGCATATCCCATGGGATATGTATACCCTGCCATATGGTCCTAGCGGGCATTAAAGCGCCTCTTGCACTTCACGCAATCTCGGCTCATTTTCGGAACCCGGACCCAACCTGCCCCGTTATTCTTCAGGACCACTGTTTGCTGTTTGGCTTTAACAATTTAAAATTTATGAAGCTAAAAGAAAAGAACTGCGCGGCCTGCAACAAGGATAATAGTACAACGCCTCAGAGCAAAGCGAGGAGAAATGGTGCAACAACCCTTCTAACAGTGCATCCTTCGGCTCGCTCCAGTGCAATCTTCACCAAAGCGATGAGCGACACTCGCCTGCAATCTGCTTTCTCACTAGGGCAACCTCCCACTTCCTCGGAAGGGAGCCACACAGTTTTCTTATCAAACCATAAAAAGCATAGGGGAGTTAGTAGAATAAGCGTGGCCGAGGGATATGGCTTTAGGGTGTGGAACCGGAGGAGGGAGGAGGTGGTTCCGCGGTGTAACATTCACCTAATTAGTGCAATAGTTTTAATCGTGTCAAAAAAAAGATCATATTTTTATCTGTATGTTGTGCTACCGCGAAGGTAGTAGTGCAAAAAAAGACTCTAAGTGGTGTAACATATTCCTAAGTTGTGTAATGGTTTAAAGAAAATACTGCAACCTATTCAATCTTTTAATGCGAATGGTGCAACGAGTCCATAATCGGTCAAAATTAATCTGTATTTGTTGATATAATCTCAAGTTAATAGTGCAAATAAACGGCGTTCCCTTCAAATGCAAGCGAAGCGGCGGCGGGGGAGGACGGTCGGCGGCGGGGGCAGTGTTTGAGAGGTGCAACATAACTCCTAAACGATTGAAGAAGATAATAGTGTAACATCTCTTAAAAACGCTCATTTCCTTCTTTCAATCGTATAGTAATAGTGCATCGTTAAACGCGAATAATAGTGCAACGCGGTAAAAGAGTGCAAGAAAGCTACTAAGAGTGTAATACAGTCCTAATAATAGAGTAACACTCAACATAACAGTGCAATATAGTTCCAACCAGTGTAACATAACCAGTGAAACAATGGTTATAACAATCCTAATAATAGTGCAAATCTTTGAAGGAAATAGTGCAACGTCAAATAACATGTAATTAATAGTAAAAACAAGTTCATAAAACATGATTAATAGTCCAACGCGGGATACAAGAGTGCAACTAAGCTTGTAAGAGTGTAATGGTTTGAAAAAGAGTGCAACTAAGCTTGTAAGAGTGCAATACAGTCGTAATAACAGTGCAATGCGGTTGTAATAATAGTGCACTAGTTTAAAGAAAATGATGCAATGAGTCATTAATTAGTGTAAAATTACATGATTTTAAAAGCCAAAAGAATAAGAAGAAGAATTGAAATAGAAAATGCAATCTCCATTAATCCGATATCAAATTACACGATTTTATAGTTCTTTACAACATACACGACAGGATTTGCATACAATAAACAGTGTTCTCCAAATAATTAAGGAAACAATATAGATCTTCTCAATCTATATTAAACAGAAAGCAAATTACACAACTTTATAGTTTTTTACAATATACAAGACAGGATTTGCATATAAGATACAATTTTCTCCAAATAATTAAGAAAACAATATAGATCTTCTAGATCTTCTGGCATCTTTTGCACTTCCATGCAGAGGGCGACGCTACTTTTGGTCTGGGAGATAAAGGTGACGAATTGCGTTCCCTATAAACACAAGCGAAGCGGCTGTGGAGGAGGAGGGTCTTCGTATTCCTCGTTCCAATCGCTGTGGTGGTGTTGTCGGCGGCGTGCGCATCTCCGCAACCCGTCGCCGGCGCTGCCATAGCGACTGGGAACGAGGAATACGAGGACCCCCCTTCTACGCCGCCGCTGCGCTCCTATTTATGGGGAACGCCGTCCGTCGCCTTCACATCCTTGACCAAAGGTAGTGTCGCCTTAATCTCGTTGCCTTTATAGGGAATGAATCTGAGGTACCCATATTTTAAAAAACGAAAATATGTTTGAAGAGTCGCTTTCACTTTTCGAGGAAACTTCGATATGCCCGCTGGTGTCTATTCGCCTCACCTAATCGAGTATAACGTACACGTTACTGTACGAACTCTAGCGCTAGCATTAAATGCGACCTGCCACGCTATTCACTAGACCCAGTGTTTGTTGTTCGGTTCTCTGAGATTTGGAAGAATACGCAACCGGCAATTTGATTATTTATGCAAACGAAATTGAAATAGTGCAACTATCCTAAAACAGTGCAGTGCAACTTTATATTAGTGCAACAATGAGATAAACAGTGCACTGTACGAAGAAATATATCGATTCTCAACACACATTGTCGCTGGTGGCTGTTTGTGCTAATGAGTCAGGACATTTATGGATTCTTACGATATGTGGTGAATAGGTTGTTCCAAACGAGCATCCCACTAAACGATTAAAGAAGATAATAGTATAACATCTGTTAAAAAAGCTTGCTTTTTTCTTTCAACCGTATAATAATAGTGCAACGTTAAACACAAATAATAGTACAATGCCGGGTTAAAGAGTGCAAGAAAGCTTCTAAGAGTGCAATGCTGTCCTAATAATAGTGCAATTCTTAGATAGAAATGGTGCAACGAGTCGTTCGATCAGCAGTGTAAAATTTTCTTCCCAATTGGTCATAATATGAAATTAATAGTAAAACAAGTCTGTAATTGGTGCAAAACAGTGCTACTTTGTTTGCTGAATAGTGTAACAAGTTCGTAAGAAGTCCATTAATCTGGGAGTAAAGATTACATTTTCTTTGATGCAAATTACATGATTTATAGTACTTTGCAACATACAAACAGGATTTGCATACAATACAACGTTCTATTACATCAACTGTAACACACTCTTCAAAATAATTATTTAACAAAAGTATGGAATCATCTAAGCTTGTCTGCAATTTCAAGTGCATAGACATAAAGACGATGAGGGCAACTGGGGCGGTAGCGAAAGGCGCCAGAGATGAAGGAGGCAACGACGACGAGGCTATAGTTCATCCAGAATGTTTAGACGATGACGGTAGAGAGCCGAAGGAGACTGTAAGGAGGCGGCTCGGAAGTGTACAATCCAGCAACGAGGTGTTAAGATAGATTCGCACTATCTGGTGAGCTTTATTTGCCAAGAGCCCTTTGGACCTCCGCTCTACCATGAAACAGATAGTACAGTCAGTAAAACATTATAATCCATCAATAACAATAAAGATTTGTAAGAATTTAAGAACCTGAAAGAGAGGAGGGCCAATAGACTCGTGATAAATAAAACACTCCAGATAGTGCAAATCAATCTTAACGTCTCGTTGCTGGATGGTACCTTTCCGAGCGAGCCTTTTCTTACTCGAACTCTATTTCGGCTCTCTATCGTCGTTGCCTAAACATCCTGGACGAACTGTAGCCTCCTCGCCGTTACCTTCTTCTTCGTCTCTGGTGCCTTCCGCTGCCGCCCTGGTTGCCCTTGTCGCCTTTACGTCCTTTTTCTTTATTATATGTAGTAATGCAACGGGTAATTCAGTTGAAGAACCCTTTGGTAAAGAGCGAAAAAGCACTTGTAGTCATTGGGTTATGTACTCGCCGCTTTCCCTTCCCAAGGAGAAAAGCCTATTGACATTGCCTTTATGATGCAATAACGTATCTCGAGGACAGAACATAATCTTAATGATGTCGCTAACGATATTTCTTGTTGAGGTAGTGTTGAAAATGACACTAATACCAATACAGAAATGCATCATGGCAATTTGAAATATCAGTGCAATGGATAACACAATAGTGTAATACTCGTCACAATTAGTGTAATAGGCTCGCAAGCATTGTGATAATCGAGCAAAATGGTGCAAGAGATGCGCCATTTTATTAACAATTGTTGACGATCGAAGGCTTTGCCAACGTTGTATGCAAAGATGTCGAAAATGAATTATGGCGGGACCGGATCTACCTTTTCTCGCCTTTTGTAGAACTTACCAACTCATGCAAGTTAACTGAATAATATTTTTATAAAAGAGTGGTATTGAACTACTATCAGCTAAGTTTATTGCTTCCAACTCATAGATAACGTTAAAGTTCCAGTGCACTGCTATTTTAATAGCTTCTTTCAAAAAGATGGAGGAAATGTCAAGTATGTAGGAGAATCCTGCCAGCTCGCTTTTATTGGGTAAGGGGAGAGTTTTAATTCCCTACGAGCGCGGTTCTTCAAATTCATGAACATTTCACCGGAAAGTGCAAGATCGAAATTAAACTTTGCTACAGTGGAGAGATCGGCAAACTCATCGATATTGTTGACGACAATGATGTCTATAACATATCGAGACTCTATAAAAGCCACGCATTTCTGATGGAACTGTATACCGTGAGTAACATAATTAAGAGAAAGGTTCCTACATGTGATCCCGATGAGATAGACGAGGTGCTTACGGACGGACGGCTGGAACTGTTGATTAGCAGCCGATCCACGGAAGCATCTACTCCTCAGCCGCCAAATTTTAAACTATTTGGCTTGTAAGTTGTACTATTGGTACTCTATTGGTACTCTTTTACTCGAATACCTATTACCTGTTGCACTCTTAAGCACTTTATATTTAACGATTGTACCACTTCATATTTTTTGCACTACTAACTCGTTAGTATGCACTGGTTGGTTCTTTTTTGCACAATTATCTTTAACCTGTTGCATCCGTAAGCACTTAATTTTTAACGGTTGCACTACTTTATATATTTTACACTACTAACTCATTAGTATGCACTGGTTGGTTGGCATCATTTTGTTGACTCTGTTGCACCAGAACGCACTTTATATTTAACGGTTGCACTACTACATATTTTTGCACTACTAACTAGTTACAATGCACTGCTTGCTTTTCACTGGTACTGCAATCCTGTCATCCTATTCTGATCGACGATGCAGATGCGACAAACAGTGACGGAGGTATTTTTATCGTTGATATGGAAGGCGAGACGGATTCTGACGATAGCATTCGTATCGTCGCGCCTTCTTCCGACGAATTTTATCGGACATATAATGCCATGGATATTGTCCCGTTGCGCCAAAGCGACGCAGTGGAACTTACTGCTGAGCAATTAGACGACGACGAGATGAAAGAAGACCTAATCGTGAACAGCGCTACGATAGAGTCAGATGGAACCGTCGCAGATGTGGACGATGTCCATAAGGGCCACCTCTACAAGATGCAAGGCGACTTTAAAAGAGCTCTAAAAGCACACGCAATGAAAAGAGGATTCGAGTACGCTCCCACCAAATGCAACGACCTTAAGATAATTACGCGATGTCGTGTCGCAGATTGCTCGTGGAGAATAAAGGCGCGTCACGTACCAGGACTTACACAAATGGTGGGTGAAGAAATTTGATTCGAAATACACTTGTAGCCGGGCAATAGGGGGATTGGGCCACAGGAATTGCGATGCGATATTTATCGCATCATTTGTTAGGGAGCAGGTTGTGGCAAATGAGAAATACATGCCGAAGATGGTTTAGACCGAGATTCTGCGGCAACATGGCGTCAAAATTTTCTACTGGAAAGCCTACAGGGCTAGAGAAAGGATCCTTCATGAGGTGCGCGGCGATTTCGAGGGCTCGTTCGCTGCACTTCTGTCGTACATGCGAGAGCTGAGTGGTGATGCGGATGCATGTCTTCAGCTAATTTATCAGTACGATGGTCGTTTTCACTATTTTTCTAGGCATTTGGTGCATCAATTCGTGCATTCTGCAAGCATTGATGGCGCTACTTGGACTGGATGATACGATTTTGCACTAATAAGCAACGTTCACACCATTATATAAATATGTTGCACTATTGTATTTTATAATGATGCGAAATAAAATAGTTTGCACGATAACAAACTAATATGCACGATTATGAACTATTATACACCCTTCACATTTTTTTCAGATACTTTCCTAATTGGTAAGTTTAGAGGGGCTTTGCTGACGGCGTCATGTATTGATGGAAATAACTATATCCTACCATTAGCGTTGGTAGTTGTGGAAGGTGAAAATTGATATTCCTGGCACTAGTTTCTAAAATAGTTGCTGTCTGCCACCACGAATGACGTACCTCGCACGGTGAAATTTATCTTGAATTTCCCGTGAGGTAGTATTCATGATTCAGATTAAGTATATATATATATATGTTTATCAGGGATTGCGGATCCATGGCTTCTAATAAACGCAAGCGTCTATTGTTAATTACCCCTATAAAATGTTAGGGTACCTTCGATTAAGAGACCTTTGAAATGCTAGAATTGAAATAAACTGGAATTGGACAACAGAAATATTGTAATTTATTGCTCAATTACATGGCTTTAACCAAGGGCATACCCTCAGTGTACATGAACAAAGCATAAAAGAAAATGTTTAATTTCATCTTAGTTATATGTTCTAAGATGGTCAAATTAATTTTGTTGGACTCTATATGTTTTGGAGCTCAACATGGTTCACCCTAAGATGAAAGATTGATTAAATTCCCTGTATATATACTTTGGGATTTAATCAGATTTAATTAAACTCTAATTGTATGTATTTAGAGTTTAATTTGGTCAATTGAACTTTAAATGTATGTAATAAAGTCCAATAAAGTTTGATTTGGCATTCAATTTAGGCTATTATATATCCTAATGTATGTGTTAGGATTAGCCCAAATATCTTGAATTAGACTCTAATTTTATATTTTAGAGTCTGGTGTAATTAGGCTCTAAATTTATGTGTTAGAGCTTAATCATGTTTGCATCTGGATTCATCATAGGGTGAAAGGTTAACTAAATCCTAATTATATGTATTAGGATTAGTCAAATTTGATTTAAATTAAACTCCAAGTATGTGTATTGGAATCTAACTTAATTTCATTTACTTGAACTCCGAGTATTAGAGTCCAACAAATTTGATTTGATTAAATGATTTGATCAATTCTAAGTATATATTTAGAATTTGATCGAGTTTGAACATGATTTGACTCTAGTTTTATGTGCTAGAGGATTGGATTTGGATTTAGTTTAACGACGTTTCGGTCAAAGTTGGGTTCGTGTTTAGTTTAACGACGTTTCGGTCGATATTGGACTTAGGTTTAGTTTAACGACATTACGGTCGAAATTGGGTTTTGGATTAGTTTAACGACATTTCGGTCGGGGTTGTATTTGGGTTTAGTTTAGCGACGTTTCGGTCGAGGTTAGGATTTAGGTTTAGTTTAACGACGTTTCGGTCGATTGAGTTTTGGACTTGGATTTAGTTTAACGACGTTTCGGTCGATATTGGGTTTAGTTTAACGACATTTCAGTCAATATCGGGTTTAGGTTTAGTTTAACGACGTTTCGGTCGGAATTGGGTTTAGTTTAACGACGTTTCGGTCGAGGTTAGGATTTAGGTTTAGTTTAAGGTATTGGATATGTGAGATTTGGTTCATGAATTTAGGCTCATAGGTTTATGGTTTATAAACATAGGTTCATAGGTTTATGGTTCATGAACATAGGTTCATAGTTTATGGTTCATGAACATAGGCTCATAGGTTTATAGGTTTATGATTTTGGTTCATAGTTTGTGGACTCGGTGTATGGGTTGGTCCATGGTTTTGATTCATAGTTTATGGACTTGGTGTTTGAATTTGTGGTTCATGATTCATAGGCTTGGTGTATGGGTTTATGGTTCATGATTCATGGACCGGGTGTATGAATTTATGGTTCATGGTTCATGGACCGGGTGTACAGGTTTATGGTTCATGGTTCATGGACCGGGTGGACAGGTTTATGGTGCATGGTTCATGGACCTGGGGTGCAGGGTTACGGTGCATGGTTCATGGACCTGGTGGACGGGTTTATGGTTCATGGTTCAGATGGGTTTTATTTCGAAGTGGGCTTTGGGCTTGGGCCTCTTTGGGTAAATGGGTATTGGGTTAAATGGGTTATTGGGTTAATGAGTATAGGTGATATTGGATACTTGGTTCTAAATTCGGGCTAAATTAGAGCCCTTTAGATTTAACCCGAGTGTGGGATTTAATCAAAATTTTAAATTCAACATCAAATGTTTAGCACTTAATGAAATTTTTAATTTGATTTAAATTTGATCAAGCAAAGTCCCCTCTCTCTTTGATTTGAGAATTCTCTCTCTTCTTGGTGATATTTTGCAAAGAGCAAGTCGATGTTCATATTGGCATTCCGTCAAGTGGTTTTGATCGGTATTCCGTTGAGCGGCTCGATCAATTCCGTCGAGCGGTTCGATCAATTCCGTCGATGGCTAAGTTTGTTGATATTCCGTCGAACGGATTTCTTAAAATTCCGTCGAGCGGATTTCTTAAAATTCCGTCGAGCGGTTTTCTTAACATTCCGTCGAGCGGATTTCTTAAAATTCCGTCGAGCGGATTTCTTAAAATTCCGTTTCGTCGAACGGTTTTGAGCGCGTTGCGTCGTCGGAGAGGAGAGCAACGCTCTTTCTCTCAGTTTTCGATCGAACACTTGGCGGGCGGACTCGTCGGAGGAGAGCAACGCTCTTTCTCTCAGATTTTCGATCGAGCACTTGGCGGGCGGACTCCGTCCGTCGGAGAGGAGAGCAACGCTCTTTCTCTCAGATTTTCGATCGAGCACTTGGCGGGCGGACTCCGTCCGTCGGAGAGGAGAGCAACGCTCTTTCTCTCAGATTTTCGATCGAGCACTTGGCGGGCGGACTCCGTCGGAGAGGAGAGCAACGCTCTTTCTCTCAGATTTTCGATCGAGCACTTGGCGGGAGAACTCCGTCCGTCGGAGAGGAGAGCAACGCTCTTTCTCTCAGATTTTCGATCGAGCACTTGGCGGGAGAACTCCGTCCGTCGGAGAGGAGAGCAACGCTCTTTCTCTCAGATTTTCGATCGAAGCGGCTCGGCCATCGTCGAAGCGGCGCGCAACGTGGGCGTCCAGGTCCGTCGGAGAGGAGAGCAACGCTCTTTCTCTCAGATTTTCGATCGAGCACTTGGCGGGCGGACTCCGTCCGTCGGAGAGGAGAGCAACGCTCTTTCTCTCGGATCCGCCATCGAAGCGGCTCGGCCATCGTCGAAGCGGCGCGCAGCGTGGGCGTCCAGGTCCCGTGCGCGGGGGCAGTGAGTGCGGTGAGCTTCAAGACTTGGCCGAGCTTCAAGGCCCGGCCACGAGGGCACGGCGAACTTCAAGGCTCGGAGCGAGCGGATGGCAAAGCATCACGCTCGGCCGAGGGCGGCGACTTCAAGTGCGGCACACGGGCTCAGGCGGTTCGGGAAGGAGGCTCAAGTCCGGCGTGGCACGGGCTCCGGGATCAAGCGCGCGGCCGAGCGGTGGAGTCGAAGCGCGTGTGGCCGAGCGGCGAGTCGAGGCGCGCGGTCGAACGGGTGCGCCGCGGGCATGGCTCGATGGAAGTGCGCCGCGGAGGGCGCGGCTAGCTCCATGGCTATGCCTTGGCGTGGGCTCGGGTCGGCTTGATGGAAGCATGGGAGCTCGGGTCCGGCGATGACGAAGCGTGAGGAACATGGCCAAGGGCGGCGGGTCGTGGCCGAGGCGCGGCGCGGCATGGCCGAGCGCGGGCGCGGCCGAGGCATGGCGCGGCGGCGGGTCTGCACAACGGAGGCATGGGCCCCGCTGGCGGATCCAAGTTCGGCGCGGGCTTCGGCGGCGCCTCGGGCTCGACGAAGAAGAGGCTCGCGGGCGGCGGGCTTCGAGAGAGGCGGCGGCGGGCTTCGGCGGCGCCTCGGGCTCGACGAAGAAGAGGAGCTCGTTGCGGCGCCTCGGGCTCGATGAAGAAGATGGAGCTCGCGGGCGGCGGGCTTCGAGGAGAGGCCGGCGGCGGGCTTCGGCGGTGCCTCGGGCTCGACGAAGAAGAGGGAGAGGAGGTGCGCCGGTCTCGGGTTAGCCGAGGGTGGCTTAGTCCGGCGCGGTGATGGCACGCGGCTCGAGGTGGTTGCGGGTGGCCGAGTGAAGGAGATCCGCGACGGGTGCAGGGCCGAGGCGGGCGGCGAGGGGGCTCGAGGCGGCGGCGGCACGTCGAGGGGCTTCGCGACGGAGAGCCGCAGCGAGAAGAATTTCGCGCGGGGATCTTCGCGACGGGGACCTTCGCGACGGCGGCGAAGCTCCGCGAAGGAGCTTTACGCCGAGAGCCGGAGCGGAGGAGGTGGGCGCGGGGATCTTCGCGACGGCGGAGTTTCACGACGGCGTAGCTCTGAGCGTCGGAACTCGGGTTCACCGAGAGAGAGAGAGAGAGAGAGAGAGAGAAGAGAAACTCTGTTTCTTTTCTTCTTTTTATTTACGAGAGAGAGAGAGAGAAGCTTTGATGTTTTTCTTCTCTCTTTTTTTTTTGTTTACGAGAGAGAGAGAGAGAGAGAGAGAGAGAGAGCTTTGGGTTTTTGAGAGAGATGCTGTGAGGGTGCTGCATCAATGGGGGAACTAATTACCTTAGTTTTCTTCTTCCGTGAAGAGCAATTAGGGAATAGGATTTTTTTGTGTGGAAGGTTTTGGAGATCAAAAAGACTATGTGTATGTTTTTTTTGGTTTCAAGTGGGTTTAAATGGTATCTCTCCTCCCCCTTTTCAATTGAGTTTGAACGTGGGTAGTTGTCATGGGGGTAGTGGGGATATGGGATGGATTGTAGGGACGTGGGTAGTTGTGGAGGAAGTAATGGGAAGTTAGGTTTTATTTTGTCCATGCACCTAGTGCATGGACCACCCCATTCCCTCTCTATATTTATTTATTTTTTGTTTATATTATATATGTATATATATATATGTATGTATATATATATGTATGTATATATATATATGTATGTATATATGTATTTATATATATATATATAAATATATATATATGTATATATATATATATATATATATATATATATATATATGTATGTATATATATATATATATATTTTATGTCTCAACAGTTGCGGGATGGTGTCGTTGGTGATCGCGACGTTAGCAGAGCAAATAGTATACTTACTATTATTTCTGACAGACGAAAAGGTTTGACTGAAGTTGTATCCGATATTTTTCCGGCTATAGCTCATGGTTATTGCATGTATCCTCTGTCTTCCAATCTCCCATAAGCGCAAAAAAATACCCCTGCGTGGAGAAGATTTTGGGCGGTGACACGTGCTTACACTGTCGAGAAATTCAACCAACACATGAAGAAGATGAAGAATTTGAACCTGGAACAATACAAGTATGTGGTCAAGCTTCCTCGGCATAGGTAGGCTACACATTGCTTCCTTGGAAGACGTTATTCAAGTTTTGCCGAGAAGCTATCGAAATTGCGGACATTTAAACCGACCTTTAGTAGAGGAAATTCCGTATCTAAAAAAAATATTATAGCTATTTTACCGTTGAACACTTCCAAAAGCCCTGGTAGAGCCTTTTTTGAAAGGTCTTTCTCAAATCAACGTTTTACCAAAAAAAATACTTATGACAAGCGAGAAAAAGATCACCGTTGGTGTTATATTTTACCCATATACAAAAAATATTCTGAGTCCCTTTTTTTTTTTTATGTCTATTGTTTTTTTTTTATTTTTTTCTATTTTATTTTTTGGCTTGTGTTTTTCGGGTAATTACACCCATGATCGAAGGTTGTGGATCTTTCAAAAAATGACTATCACTCTCTTAACTATTTTTTTGACTATATCTCTGCGGCTTGTGTTATTTGTCTCACTATTTCTCTGGCTTGTGTTTGTGGATATGATTTTGTCGAGAAGCCAGTTCAGACCACGACTTATCGCGCATATAAATGATATGTTTACGCACCCCACTAGAGCAATTTCGTATAGGTTGCGGGAATCATTTAATAGCTTTATCAAAGTCTTATTAAAGGCTTCACAATCCATTAGCCCTTGCATTATATATCGAAGAGTACCTCCAATCAATTTTATGTTGAGTAGCAAATCTACTGACTTTGAAACTCTTGAAAGCAGTTCCATTATCAGATATGATTCGTCTTGGAACTCCAAATCGATATAGAATATTTTCTCTAAAGAATTTGACGACATCATCTGCTTTGACTTCTCTTAGCGGGATTGCCTCAACCCATCTAGAAAAATAGTCTGTAACAGCGAGAATAAACTTGTGCCCCCTGGAAGATGGTGGATTGATGGGGCCTATCACATCTGTTCCCCACATATCAAATGGCCATGAAGCGATTGTAGGGTGCAAGGGATTTGGATGTCGATGAATAAAGTCACCGTGGATTTGACATTGATGGCATTTTCTAGCATACATCATACAATCTTGTATCATGGTTGGCCAATAATATCCCAAATGTTTAATTTTAAGGCGCATTTTTGGCCCTGATTGGTGCGCACCACAAATGCCAGAATGGACTTCATGCATGACTTGTTTAATCTCATCTGGAGATAAACATTTAAGCCATAATTGATCATAAGATCTGCGATATAGTTGATCATTAACGAATACATATCGCATTGCTCTTTTCTTAATTTGTGCCTGTCTTGACTTTTCTTCTGGCAGTTTATTACATTTGAGAAAATCGATGAAAGATTCTCTCCAATCATCTTCTGTATCGATGGTTGCAACTTCAGCTTCCTCTGTATCTTCTTCTTGATTTAAGTCAGCCGGGGACAATATTTTTCGATTTCGTATAATTATTTGGACTTCATCCATGGTAGGATCAGCAAGCTCTTTAGCCAATTTAGCCAAGGCATCGGCTTTTCCATTCATAGCCCTGGAGACTTTTTCTATATTTATACATGGGATTTTCTTTATAAGACATTTTACCTTCGTTTGATATTTGATCAACTCTGGTTTATGTACTTTAAACTCCCCTCTAACTTGGTTGATGATTAATTGGGAGTCTCCATAAATATGCAATTTTTGTATATTCAACTGGATTGCAATTTCTAAACCAGCAATAAGAGCTTCGTACTCAGCCTCGTTATTTGTGCGAGGCTCAGAAAGGGCTAATGAGTATCTCAAAATGCCTCCTTCAGGTGTTACAAAGATTAACCCTATCCCGGCTTTAATCTGAGGGATATTTGGACTGAAAGCTGGTTGAATTGAGGACGCGCCATCGAAATACATTTTCCAATAGGGTTGGTCTTCCATAATAAACATGATGTGCTCATCGGGCAAATCGCAGATCAAAGGTGAGTCATCTGGAATTGGGTGCGCAGCTAGAAAATCAGCAAGTGCTTGACCTTTAATGGCTTTCTGTGGCACATAAGTGATGTCAAATTCGAGGAGTATAACAGCCCATTTCGCCAATCTTCCAGTCAAAACTGGTCTTGTCATTAAGAATTTAAGCGGATCCACCTTCGAAATTAAGTGGATTTTATGTTCCAGCATATAATGTCTTAATTTCTTAACGGCAAATATAAGGGCTAGACAGTGCTTTTCGATTGGCGAGTAGGAATTTTCTGCCCCCACTAACATCCTGCTGAGATAATATAAGGCATTTTCCTTTCCTTCTTCGTTGTTTTGAGCGAGAAGTGCACCCAGCGATCCTTCAAGTCTTTATATAAAATTAATGGCCGTGAATACGGGACTTAATAAATATCTCTTAATGTCCTCAAATGCTGTTTGACAATCATCATCCCATATGAAAGGCGCATCCTTTTTCACCAATTTAGAAAATGGTTTAATTCTGCCAGATAGATTTGATATAAATCTTCGAATATATGCCAATCTTCCTTGAAATGATCGCAGTTGCTTCAAATTCTTTGGAGGCGGCAATTCCATGATAGCCTTGATTTTTGCTGGGTCAATTTCAATTCCTCTATGTCTAACAATAAACCCGAGGAATTTGCCCGAATAAACTCCAAATGCACATTTAAGAGGGTTCATTTTCAGATTATATTTTCTTAATCTGATGAAAACTGTTCTTAAGTCTTCAAAGTGATTTGCTTTGTTTACAGTTTTGACAACCAAATCATCAACATAGCACTCAACAGTTTTGTGGAGCAAGTCATCAAAAATTACCGTCATAGCCCTTTGATAAGTGGCTCCTGCATTTTTTAGACCAAAGGGCATAACCTTGTAACAGTATATGCCAATTGGAGTTCTAAAAGCAGTATGTTTTTCGTCCTCAGGTGCCATCTTTATCTGGTTATATCCAGAGGAACCATCCATGAAAGAAAACATCTCGTAACTTGAAGTGTTATCGATCATTAGTTCAGTGACTGGCAGTGGAAAATCATCCTTTGGGCATGCTTTATTTACATCTCGAAAGTCGACGCATACGCGAATTTGACCATTTTTCTTCTTTACTGGGACTATGCTTGCGATCCAATCAGCGTATTTTTCTTCTCTGATGAACCCTGCTTCAATAAGCTTTTAGTTTACGCTATGATCTGTTCTTCTAAGTCAACTCTTGTTCTCCTTGGAGCTTGCTTAACTGGAGCCACATCTGGGCTAAGAGCAAGTTTATGAACAGCCACACTTGGATCTAGACCGGGCATTTCTTTATATGTCCAAGCAAAGCAGTCTTTATATTCTATCAGCAATACTTTCAACATATCTTGATCTTTTTCTGAAAGCAGTGCACTGATATAAGTGGGTCTTCGATCTTCTTCAGTGCCCAAATTTATTTCTAAAAGCTCATCAATGGTGGCTTGCCCCCCGTCCTCAAGCTCTTGTGGAGCATCTTTTAAATCCAGAAGCTCTGTTTTTACTTGCTCGATGTCCTCATCTTGCTCCATATCCTTTATTGTAATCATAGTGCAGGTATGTCGTATGACAGATGAATCATTATGGGTTACCTCTGTCGTCGGAGGCATGAGATTGAGTTGAGCTGTTTCAGAAGCTGTTATTCCAACGCTCTCTTTGTAAGACACCCGAGCAGGTTGATGATATCCTAGCCCTCTTGTGTGTACTGTTCGCCCATTTGGAAGCACAACTCTTTTTTGCGGTGGATTCCACATTTTCTGAAAAAATTTTCGATTAGCCCGTGACCTTCTTATAGGAAATCCTGAGCTGCTCATCATATTCTTAAGATTTTTCGAAAAATATGCTGGTATGTTGACGTCCTCATATATTTCCTCATCAGAGTTGTCGAGCTTGATAAGATCAGAGGGTTTATAATCATCTGACTTATAAAAGAGGATCCCTTTTTTTATTTTTTCTTTTCCCCTGATTTTCTCAACTCGAGGAGGTACAAAGAAGGTTTTTAGATCATTCACTTTTATTGGCTCACTTATATGAAGAGACTTTATATGTCCATCTGGAACTCTAGTAATAGTTAGGGAATCCTCAATCAATTCAGGAGTTCTTATGAACATATTTGACTCGGATGTCAAGAAAATCTCTTCATCTTCTGATGAGTCTTCTCCCCAGGGCATGTTTAATTTGGAAGAAAATGTTTCCAACATTTTTCTTAATTGTTCTTCATCATCGGAATCTTGAATCACTTCCGAAGTGTGGAATCGCATTTTCTTTATTATCCTCAATTTTTATCTTTCCCTTTGAGGATTTTTATCACTCGAACTTTACCTCTTCGAGTTCGCGAGACAATTTTATATCTTTTTCAGATTCTGTAAAATATCTTGCATCTTCATATCGTATCTCATGCACTCCAAATGGGCGTATATCACCATCAACTCTGAATTCTTCTCCATCCTTGATATATTTCAAACATTGATGAAGAGTAGAAGGGACAACATTATACTCGTGCACCCAAGGCCGTCCCAATAATGCTTTGTACGAAGTATCTGCATTTATGACATAGAACTTTACATCAGTCCGCAATGCTCCAAATTTGATAGGAAGAATGATCGCCCCGAGAGCTTTTTGGCTATGTTGATTAAAGCCTTGAATCAAAATTCTTTCTGAGGACAAATGATCGACATTCAGAGCTAAGCTTTTCAGAGTTCTTAGAGTCAAAATGTTGATTGAGGATCCGGGATCGATTAGAATACGATTAATCTTCTCTCCATCGCTTGTCCCAGTCACATATAGTGGCCTATTGTGATGAGCAGTTCCCAGCAGCATGTCCTCATCAGTGAAAATGACATTGGCGATATGTCTGGAGTATAACGCCTCTTTCATATTCACCTCGGCAAAGTGAGCATAAAATGACTCGGGATTTTGTAAAGCGTAAATGAGTACGTCCCGAAGTTCTTTAGACATCATTAGGGCATCATATACACTCAACAAGGCAGGCACTTTTCTTAGATGGGAAAGTATGTTATACTCAATCTTCGATAATCTCCCTTGATTTGATGAAGTCGGTGCCTCTTGATTTATCTGAATTTCTTTATCCTTACTATTTTGTGGCTGCCCTTGCCTTTCAGGTAATACTTTTCCAGACTTCAGTGTAATCTGGAGAGAATCCTCAGCTTCTTTATTTTCCTTGGTATTAGAGTCGACACCACAGGTAATAGTTTGGCATGTTTCGACTCTGGTCTTTTCAAGAGTATTCAATTTATTGAGTATCTCTTTTATTGTCATGGCCACACCGTCTATGTTCGTTCCGAGAGTGCGTACATCAATCTGCACTCCCCTCAAATCATTGTCTATCTCAAGAAGGAGATACTCCATTCTCCTTGCGCCACAATCCTGCTCGGAGTATTATATATGCTACCTGCACTATCACCATCTTCAAGTGCATCAGCAGATTGTCTAACCCTATTTCTTTGATTTACAGAGTCTTCAGATTGCTCTTCGGAGATCGTTATTACTCGACATGACTCTTTGAGTTGCAATTTGTTTTTTCTATGGTCCCGAAGTTTCACGCATACATCATAAGCATGACCTCTCGCTCCACACCAAAAACAACGTAATTTCATATCATCGAAAGCATCATAACATACTTTTCTGAATTCTTCTCGAGTCATGGGTTGTTGTTTTTCGAATCGCGGCAGATGTTTCTTCCATCGTTGATTTTTGGATTTGGGATCTGTCGGTTGATTGATCTTTGGCTTCACCTTGTCTATAGGTTGATTCTGCACCTTTTCCACCGCGGCAATTTTCTAGAGTGTGCCCCCATGTATTATGATAGGAACGAACTCGTCGATATGACTTTCTTTTTCCTTCCTTGATTAGAGCTTCATTATTCGGTGAACCTCTCGAGTCTTTGGTTTAGGGTTAGATTCTTCTTCTTTTCCGAAGATGGCCACCGCATTTCCTCTCGCCAACATTCTTTTAAGCTCTTGAGCAATTATGTGTGCTTCATAGAAACTTGCATCGTATTCGGCTTTTGTCGACTTTGATTGCTCCGGATCAGCTTGTGTAGTTATGACTCGGCATGTCTCGACCCGATATCTTTTTGATGCTTCAGTAGCATCCGTTTTAAGCATATCTATTATGGTTCTCATTTGAATATCTATGCCTTTTATATCGCCAGCCATGCTGTTCACATTCATCTTTATAAGGCTAACTTCATTGTGGAGCCTCCTCATTTCTCCCTCCATTCTGATCAAGCGACACTCCATTCTATACAACTTCTTCATTGGATCACGGCGAGTCGAAGTGTCGTATAATTCCAAAGGATCAACATAAGTATCATCGTTTGGAGTGGATGTCTGTTGATTTGCCTCCAGGGTGGGCTCAGGGCTTTCTGACACGTCATCAGATATTGTAATGACACGGCATGATTCCCGTGTGTAAGGAATAGTCTTGTGCTTATTTTTCTCCTGGATTGTCAAAGTTGTGCTTCTGACATTTTGCTCGACACTTGCCCTTTGAGAAAACTGATTTCTTAGCCTTCTTGTATATTGAAAAGTGCGACAGTTTTCTAAGTTATGTCCTTTCATTTGATGAAAAGGGCAATACATGGGTGTATTTTTGCTGTAAGAAGACTGAAAATTAACTCCTTCTATTGGCACCATTCTCGGGCATTCCTCTGGTTTCTATAAGAGGGGCTTTTCCTTTGTCTTTTTGAGAAGTTTCGGGTGAATGCTGATTTGAAGATCGAGTTATAGGCTTTGGTAACAGGTCGACCTTCCGTTCTCTGTCATTTTGCGACTGGGACTGTTGAGGAGGAGGAGTAATCTTCATTAATTGTTCTACTCTAGCCTCAATCCCAATCATCATAGAGAACATCACATTCAGTTGTGTTGTCATGTCCAATATTTTATCATTCACCTTGTGAAAGTTGCAGCGTGTCATTTCTTTTATCTCTGCTAATTGGTCATGAACTTCTCTGAGGTTCTTTTCTTGTTCCCTAAGGTGGCTAGCAGAGAAGATAATTTCTTCATCATCTCGTCGTGCAGTGATGACTCTGCAAGTCTCTCCCCAAAAAGGCTCTCCTTTTTCTTCACACTCCTCGACGGGAATTTCTTTCTTATCAGAGTCCTTCTTTTTCTTAGCCTTTTCTATTGCTTTGGAAATAAAGTCATGAATCAGAAGAGGCTCTCTTTCAACTTGATTATATTCTTCCATCGAGTCAATGTGTTCCTCGATAGGCCGCTTTTTATGTTGAGGTTCAGTTGGCTCAACAAATTTCTTATTCTTCTTCGCCCGAGTTATTCTGCGCATCGACTTGGCTGAAGTATTAATTTTTTTAGTTGAAGGCATGGGCTTATCCTGAGATTGCACTTCTGGGTTTAAAGGGCCTCGCCACTTTATTCCTGGAACTTCCTTTAAATATTTCATCATCTTCCGAGTTTTCTTAGATAAGAATATATTCCAAAACTCGGGAGGAAGTTCATTCTCGCTTTCTTCTCTATTTTCAGTACCCACACCAATCAAATTAGTCTTTTCGACTGGTGTCTCTAACAATACTGACTGTGAAAGAGTGATTTCGCCAGTTTTGTATTGTTTTTCAATCCAGTCTTTGAAAACCCAACAGTCTTCGATTGGATGGCTAATTAGCCTATGATATAGGCAATATTTTGGATTATCAGTTTTCCCTACCTCATCTGGCTTCTTTGGCTCGGGCAGTTGAAGACCATCTTTAACAGCATCGTAAAAAATTTTCTTCACTTTCTCCCGCTTGAAAGGGTATACTTTGTTTCTTCGCTCCTCTAAAGAAAACCCTTTTGGTTTATTACCCCCAACCATAGGTTTTACAGGGGTCTGTTCAACTGCAGAGGTAATTGCCTTCTTACCTTTCTCTATCATGTTTGTGCGGGCCGGTCTAGCTTGTGCCGGTCTAGCCTGTACCATTTTCGTCTCGACTCTTTTGTTATCATCCCTTTTTGTCTTTTGTGCATTTACTAAGACTTGGGGATCAGTTCTCTCCAGTCTAGAGACGTTTAATATCAATTCGTGGAAGGTGGAACAACTAGATGTGCACAGGAAAGGAGCCATCCAGTTATCAATATTGCCCATAACAAGACCAACAGCTTGAGGCTGGTCTAGAGGTTGCTCACACCTTATACTTAAGTTCCGCCACCTTGTAATATAATCTAGCATTGTTTCATCTCTTCTTCGTTTGGCAGCTACTAGATCAGCGATAGTAATCTTATCGCTAACGGTGGCGAATTTTGCCTTGAAGGCTTCTTCCATGTCGGCCCAAGTTTTAATGGACTCATCCTCGAGGGAGTAGTACCATTCAAAAGCTATACCGTATAAGCTTTGTGGAAATTGTCGCAAGAGTAGAGGTCCATTACTCCCGCATTTCCACACATGGCTTTAAAATGTTCTATATGCTGATCATGATTACCAACACCATAGAACATTTTAAATTTAGGGACTTGATACCCGTCTGGAAAAGGTATACTGTCATATTCCGATAGATAAGGGTGTCCTTTCCCTTTCGGCTTCGGATTTGCCCCCGCTACCGTCTCTTTAACTTGAGAAGTGATCGGATCATGAATCTCTTTCTTTAGTCAAAGAGGTAGTAGTCTCTTTAGGAACGCTTGTTTTAGCCTGTTCATCAATGACTTGGGGTACATGTGCTTCGTGCGAGCTAGAGTCTTGGTTTGATGCCGTTGATCTTCCATTTGTTCTCGCACAACCAACATCATATCCATGACCTCTTCCATCTTCTTATAGAGATTTATGATATCTCTATCTTTTTCATCAACTTTCTTCCTCAAGGATGCAATCACATCATCCTTTGGATCACTCGGGAAGAACACAACCTCTTCTTCCTCTCGTGGATCAGATAGATCATCAGGTAGATCATCTTTATTCACAATATTTTGCGAAGAGCTTGCTTCTTTAGCTCTTGCTTTCTCTGCTGCTTTTCTTGCAGCAGCTCTTGTAAGAATCTGTTGGATAGTTTCATCTTCATCAACAGCCTCACCTGAGGGCGTATGCCCTATTACTCTCACAGTGTGAATCTCCAAATTTTTAGATTTTTCTTCTTTGATTTGAGCGAGAGTTTTGAGCCTCCACTGCCTTTCTTCCTTCCCCGTGACGGTGTCGACCTTCTTTGCCACTTCGGCTTCTCTATCTTCTTCTCTATATTCATCCTTCCTTTTGCACTTTAAAGGCTTTGTATATTTGCTTGCGACGAGTTCTCATTGTTGTTTCTCAAACGAGAACATGCGAGAAGGCTTCGGATGGGCCATTTCGACTGCAGCGCATAACGGCGTGGGTGAGTTCTTTCTCACAAATCTCGAGGTGCGTAGCGATTTGGGACCAAAACGTCGAGCCCACGACAAACCTAGCACGTGGGGTTTGTCGAGACTTCATTTCCTTAGTCGACTCTTGCCGTTTCAAAGTACGGCGGAGATTTCTCTTGAATGCTTTCGTCATGGGCGATAAAGTATCCTTGGGGAACGTCAATCTATTGAAGACTGACGTCTTAGTAGCCATGTTAAGCGACGATGTTCCTTCATTTCTGTTTAGGAACACCAACCTACCCTGCAACTCCATTTTCTTTGAAGTGCTAAGGGAAGTTATCCTCTCCTTCGCGGGGACGCGAGGAAGATTGGGAATCATCCTCTCCTTCACTGGGACGCGAGGAAAGTTAGGGATCATCCTCTCCTTCACGGGGACGCGAGGAAAGTTGGAGGTCATCCTCTCCTTCACTGGAACGCGAGGAGGGTTGGGGATGATGACGTTCGGGCGCCTCCCACGAGAAGGAAGGCGGGGAATCACAGCATTGCTCTTGCAGGGAGCCAGAGCGTTGTCGTTGTTGGTGCTGGTGATAGCATTGAAGGGGGCCATAGCCGCAGCCCTAGCCTCCTCAGGGATGGTGCCGAACTGGATTGCAGCTCCAGCGGCTCCAATGGTGAGGACGGATGATGGTAAGTAAACCTGACCAGCATTGATCAGCATCGAACCAGTGGTAGCAGCAGTGTTCTTTGGTGCCATTTCTCTGCAAGGAAATAATGAATATAGGTTAAGGTTAAATATTTATTATCCAATTCTATCAGCATATCATCGGTCTCAAAGATGGAAGGAGAAGCCAGGTCCCACCGGGCGTGCCATTTTGTCTGCCACCACGAATGACGTACCTCGCACGGTGAAATTTATCTTGAATTTCCCGTGAGGTAGTATTCATGATTCAGATTAAGTATATATATATATATGTTTATCAGGGATTGCGGATCCATGGCTTCCAATAAACGCAAGCGTCTATTGTTAATTACCCCTATAAAATGTTAGGGTACCTTCGATTAAGAGACCTTTGAAATGCTAGAATTGAAATAAACTGAATTGGACAACAAATATTGTAATTTATTGCTCAATTACATGGCTTTAACCAAGGGCATACCCTCAGTGTACATGAACAAAGCATAAAAGAAAATGTTTAATTTCATCTTAGTTATATGTTCTAAGATGGTCAAATTAATTTTGTTGGACTCTATATGTTTTGGAGCTCAACATGGTTCACCCTAAGATGAAAGATTGATTAAATTCCCTGTATATATACTTTGGGATTTAATCAGATTTAATTAAACTCTAATTGTATGTATTTAGAGTTTAATTTGGTCAATTGAACTTTAAATGTATGTAATAAAGTCCAATAAAGTTTGATTTGGCATTCAATTTAGGCTATTATATATCCTAATGTATGTGTTAGGATTAGCCCAAATATCTTGAATTAGACTCTAATTTTATATTTTAGAGTCTGGTGTAATTAGGCTCTAAATTTATGTGTTAGAGCTTAATCATGTTTGCATCTCTGGATTCAGCATAGGGTGAAAGGTTAACTAAATCCTAATTATATGTATTAGGATTAGTCAAATTTGATTTAAATTAAACTCCAAGTATGTGTATTGGAATCTAACTTAATTTCATTTACTTCAACTCAGTATTAGAGTCCAACAAATTTGATTTGATTAAATGATTTGATCAATTCTAAGTATATATTTAGAATTTGATCGAGTTTGAACATGATTTGACTCTAGTTTTATGTGCTAGAGGATTGGATTTGGATTTAGTTTAACGACGTTTCGGTCAAAGTTGGGTTCAGGTTTAGTTTAACGACGTTTCGGTCGGAATTGGGTTTAGGTTTAGTTTAACGACATTACGGTCGAAATTGGGTTTTGGATTAGTTTAACGACATTTCGGTCGGGGTTGTATTTGGGTTTAGTTTAGCGACGTTTCGGTCGAGGTTAGGATTTAGGTTTAGTTTAACGACGTTTCGGTCGATTGAGTTTTGGACTTGGATTTAGTTTAACGACGTTTCGGTCGATATTGGGTTTAGTTTAACGACATTTCAGTCAATATCGGGTTTAGGTTTAGTTTAACGACGTTTCGGTCGGAATTGGGTTTAGTTTAACGACGTTTCGGTCGAGGTTAGGATTTAGGTTTAGTTTAAGGTATTGGATATGTGAGATTTGGTTCATGAATTTAGGCTCATAGGTTTATGGTTTATAAACATAGGTTCATAGGTTTATGGTTCATGAACATAGGTTCATAGTTTATGGTTCATGAACATAGGCTCATAGGTTTATAGGTTTATGATTTTGGTTCATAGTTTGTGGACTCGGTGTATGGGTTGGTCCATGGTTTTGATTCATAGTTTATGGACTTGGTGTTTGAATTTGTGGTTCATGATTCATAGGCTTGGTGTATGGGTTTATGGTTCATGATTCATGGACCGGGTGTACAGGTTTATGGTTCATGGTTCATGGACCGGGTGTACAGGTTTATGGTTCATGGTTCATGGACCGGGTGTACAGGTTTATGGTTCATGGTTCATGGACCGGGTGTACAGGTTTATGGTTCATGGTTCATGGACCGGGTGTACAGGTTTATGGTTCATGGTTCATGGACCGGGTGTACGGGTTTCTTTTGATGGGTTTAATTTGAAGTGGGCTTTGGGCTTGGTTCTCTTTGTATAAATGGGTATTGGGTTAAATGGGTTATTGGGTTAATGGGTATAGGTGTTTTTGGATACTTGGTTCTAAATTCGGGCTAAATTAGAGCCCTTTAGATTTAACCCGAGGGTGGGATTTAATCAAAATTTTAAATTCAACATCAAATGTTTAGCACTTAATGAAATTTTTAATTTGATTTAAATTTGATCAGGCAAAGTCTCCTCTCTCTTTGATTTGAGAATTCTCTCTCTTCTTGGTGATATTTTGCAAAGAGCACCGTCGATGTTCATATTGGCATTCCGTCAAGTGGTTTTGATTGGTATTCCATTGAGCGGCTCGATCAATTCCGTCGAGCGGTTCGATCAATTCCGTCGATGGCTAAGTTTGTTGATATTCCGTCGAACGGATTTCTTAAAATTCCGTCGAGCGGATTTCTTAAAATTCCGTCGAGCGGTTTTCTTAACATTCCGTCGAGCGGATTTCTTAAAATTCCGTCGAGCGGATTTCTTAAAATTCCGTTTCCGTCGAACGGTTTTGAGCGGCGTTGCGTCGTCGGAGAGGAGAGCAACGCTCTTTCTCTCAGATTTTCGGTCGAACACTTGGCGGGCGGACTCCGTCGGAGAGGAGAGCAACGCTCTTTCTCTCAGATTTTCGATCGAGCACTTGGCGGGCGGACTCCGTCCGTCGGAGAGGAGAGCAACGCTCTTTCTCTCAGATTTTCGATCGAGCACTTGGCGGGCGGACTCCGTCCGTCGGAGAGGAGAGCAACGCTCTTTCTCTCAGATTTTCGATCGAGCACTTGGCGGGCGGACTCCGTCGGAGGAGAGCAACGCTCTTTCTCTCGGATTTTCGATCGAGCACTTGGCGGGAGAACTCCGTCCGTCGGAGAGAGAGCAACGCTCTTTCTCTCGCATTTTCGATCGAGCACTTGGCGGAGAACTCCGTCCGTCGGAGAGGAGAGCAACGCTCTTTCTCTCGATTTTCGATCGAAGCGGCTCGGCCATCGTCGGCGGCGCGCAACGTGGGCGTCCGGTCCGTCGGAGAGGAGAGCAACGCTCTTTCTCTCGGTTTCGATCGAGCACTTGGCGGGCGGACTCCGTCCGTCGGAGAGGAGAGCAACGCTCTTTCTCTCGGATCCGCCATCGACGGCTCGGCCATCGTCGGCGGCGCGCGGCGTGGCGTCCGGGTCCCGTGCGCGGGGCGATGAGTGCGGTGAGCTTCAAGACTTGGCCGAGCTTCAAGGCCCGGCCACGAGGGCACGGCGAACTTCAAGGCTCGGAGCCGAGCGGATGGCAAGCATCACGCTCGGCCGAGGCGGCGACTTCAAGTGCGGCACGTGCTCGGGCGGTTCGGAAGGAGGCTCAAGTCCGGCGTGGCACGGCTCGGGATCAAGGCGCGGCCGAGCGGTGGAGTCGAAGCGCGTGTGGCCGAGCGGCAGAGTCGAGGCGCGCGGTCGAACGGGTGCGCCGCGGGCATGGCTCGATGGAGTGCGCCGCGGAGGCGCGGCTGGCTCCATGGCTATGCCGAGGCGTGGGCTCGGGTCCGCTTGATGGAAGCATGGGAGCTCGGGTCCGGCGATGACGACGTGAGGAACATGGCCAAGGCGGACCGGGTCGTGGCCGAGGCGCGGCGCGGCATGGCCGAGGGCGCGGGCGCGGCCGAGGCATGGCGCAGCGGCGGGTCCCGCACAACGGAGGCATGGGCCCCGCTAGGCGGATCCAAGTTCGGCGCGGGCTTCGGCGGCGCCTCGGGCTCGACGAAGAAGAGGAGCTCGCGGGCGGCGGGCTTCGAGGAGAGAGGCGGCGGCGGGCTTCGGCGGCGCCTCGGGCTCGACGAAGAAGAGGAGCTCGGCCGCGGCGCCTCGGGCTCGATGAAGAAGATGGAGCTCGCGGGCGGCGGGCTTCGAGAGAGGCCGGCGGCGGGCTTCGGCGGTGCCTGCTCGACGAAGAAGAGGAGAGGAGGTGCGCCGGTCTCGGGTTAGCCGAGGTGGCTTAGTCCGCGGTGATGGCACGCGGCTCGAGGTGGTTGCGGGTGGCCGAGTGAAGGAGATCCGCGACGGGTCCGGGCCGAGGCGGGCGGCGAGGGGGCTCGAGGCGGCGGCGGCACGTCGAGGGCTTCGCGACGGAGAGCCGCAGCAGGAAGAATTTCGCGCGGGGATCTTCGCGACGGGGACCTTCGCGACGGCGAAGCTCCGCGACGAAGGAGCTTTACGCGGAGAGCCGGAGCGAGAGGAGGTGGGCGCCGGGATCTTCGCGACGGCGGAGTTTCACGACGGCGGAGCTCGAGCGTCGGAACTCGGGTTCACCGAGAGAGAGAGAGAGAGAGAGAGAGAAGAGAAACTCTGTTTCTTTTCTTCTTTTTATTTACGAGAGAGAGAGAGAGAAGCTTTGATGTTTTTCTTCTCTCTTTTTTTTTGTTTACGAGAGAGAGAGAGAGAGAGAGAGAGAGAGAGAGCTTTGGGATTTTGAGAGAGATGCTTTGATGGTGTCTTTGCATCAATGGGGGAACTAATTACCTTAGTTTTCTTCTTCCGTGAACGAGCAATTAGGGAATAGGATTTTTTTGTGTGGAAGGTTTTGGAGATCAAAAAGACTATGTGTATGTTTTTTTTGGTTTCAAGTGGGTTTAAATGGTATCTCTCCTCCCCTCCCTTTTCAATTGAGTTTGAACGTGGGTAGTTGTCATGGGGGTAGTGGGGATATGGGATGGATTGTAGGGACGTGGGTAGTTGTGGAGGAAGTAATGGGAAGTTAGGTTTTATTTTGTCCATGCACCTAGTGCATGGACCACCCCATTCCCTCTCTATATTTATTTATTTTTTGTTTATATTATATATGTATATATATATATGTATGTATATATATATGTATGTATATATATATATGTATGTATATATGTATGTATATATATATATATATATATATATATATATATATATATATGTATGTATATATATATATATATATATATATGTATGTATATATATATATATATATTTTATGTCTCAACAGTTGCGGGATGGTGTCGTTGGTGATCGCGACGTTAGCAGAGCAAATAGTATACTTACTATTATTTCTGACAGACGAAAAGGTTTGACTGAAGTTGTATCCGATATTTTTCCGGCTATAGCTCATGGTTATTGCATGTATCCTCTGTCTTCCAATCTCCCATAAGCGCAAAAAAATACCCCTGGAGAAGAAGACACGTGCTTACACCTGTCCAACCAACACATGAAGAAGATGAAGAATTTGAACCTGGAACAATACAAGTATGTGGTCAAGCTTCCTCGGCATAGGTAGGCTACACATTGCTTCCTTGGAAGACGTTATTCAATGCTCACTTCCAACTGTGCCGAGACGATAAACATTGTTATTCAACATTTAAAGGGCCTTCCAATTACCTACCTGGTAGAGGAAACATGAAAGAAAACAACGTGGTATTTTTACCAAAGAAAAAATGCTGGGAAAAAGATCACCGGTGTTTTAATGCCGTATACAAAAAAAATATTAGAGAGCTCGAGGGAAGCGTTCCGCTTTTGCACATTGAACCCTTCAACTGATGTCCTTTTTCAAGTCTTATCGTCTATTTTGCACCATTTTAATAATTTTTTGAACTACTTAACAACAAGCTGCACTAATGTCAGAATGTGTTGTACGATATCACATAACATTGCACTATTTTAACTATTTTATGTACTATATCTCTACTCGTTGCACTATTTGTCTCACTTATTCTCCTGGCTTGTGTTTTTTCGGGTAATTACACCCAACAGTACGAAGGTTGTGGATCTTTCAAAAATGATATGTTTCTGCAAGCGTTGGGACATTGACGGCATCTCATGTAATCACACCATGCATGGGTGCAATTTCGTATAGGTTGCGGGATCCGTATGATTTTGTCGAGAACTGGTTCAAGACCACGACTTATCGCGCAACCTACAATGAGTACGTCCCCCCCCCCCCACTAGAGACAGAATATTGGCCACCAGTACCAATCACCATCGTTCCGCCGCGGCCGCTAATTGTGCGCATGCAACCGAGGAGAAGGAAGGTTGCGCGAAAAGAGTTCATTTCTAACGGCCTGTTAAAGAAACGGTGCAGGAATTACCAAAAGTGGGGCCACAACAAATGGTCATGCAAGAACCCTCCTTTGGCCAGAGCAAAACAGCCTCTGAAGTTCCCGCTGCGGGCGATGACATCTGCAGGCGCAATACAGGAAAGTGCCGCAAATCCTCCGTCCATATTGTAATAGTTCAATATTTTTTAAAAACAAGTGTAACAAAAAAGATAATAGTGCAAAACTCTTTGAGTAATAGTGTAACAAAAATAATAATAGTTCAAGACTCTTTGAGTAATAGTGTAAAAAGGAGGATAACAGTTCAACAATCTTTATAACTAGTGTAACGAAAACGACAATAGTTCAACATTCAGTGCAACTTGGCTACCTTGCTTAACAGATATATAAACTTACACTATTTAGAAATTATATGTGCAGATACTTGTTGTGTTATACCATTACAAGTAAATTTCGAATCATTTATTTATAACAAAAGTAATGAGAATATTTATACCGAATGTTCAAATGTGGAAGAAAAGACAATATAAATTAAAGAATTGTTAATCGAATCATTGCGAGTAAAACGCTGCAAAAATTTTGCCGCTTTCTCGCCGCGTTTCTTCATCACATCCTTTTGGAAGAAGTCCATGTTCCACCCCTTCTATAGGTATTTTTCGTATGCCAAAATGAAGATTGCCCAGTCATTTGACTGATCTTGTATCGGAATGTCTTCCATGTTGATCTTCTCCTAGTCGACAGGACGGGTCTCTCGGCGGCGAAACAAATCGGGAAGATTATTTTGCAAAAAATTTTCTACGAAGTTACACTGCATAAGAGAATGTCACACTAATTAAAAATAGAATAGGGTAATCCTGACACAATATTAACCTATTAAAGAAATACTCACCGCTTTTTCAAATCCAGCGTTTTATTTAGCGTTTTTAATTGACGATAAGTAGAGGTACTTCCTTTCTTGGAGATCAACTGTGTCACGCCCCGAGACCGCTACCTATTTGGTTCAATTCGGGCGCGTCGAACAGACGCCGAACGGACAACACCTCCCCTGTCCGCCCAAGGCTCAACAACAGAAAATGTGTACAAGAATTTACCCAGGATATTTAAATTCTAAATATACACATTCAACGGGGCACAACCAGTGCCAACATAAAAGAGCAAGTAATCCACAATTAGTACAAGTGAAATAAAGAGACAACTACTATCTATTACATCCCAATTGCATTCTTTAACATTTACATTTGTCCCAAAAATGAATGCATGATCATTTCTCAAATACATGTCTAGCTCTTCCAAAGTAATAAGCATTTAGATACAAATGGTACTCTAATGCATAAAGGAAAGCTGCTAATATACTACTGCTCGTGCGCTATACCCTTGCCGCGATCCTCGCCCGGCGCACCCGCACTCGACCCTATAATGAAGTGGGGTGAGAACTATCTTCTATAGTTCCCAGTGGGCTCGGCCGCCGACTCCGCCGATCTCCCCACTAGGTCCAAGTGGGCAAAGTAACAATAAATAGATAGATAGATAGATATCTGAACTATAAAAGACATAATAGGAAAACTATGCTACTATGCCCATAATCATGAATATGAATGCATGCATCATTTAGTAAGGTTTACTATCATGCTACCAAGTTCATTCTATGTTCAATAAGCAGTTGTTCAATGACAATGTTATCCTTTCATTTACCCAATCCGTGGCGAAACCCTTGGGTTTGCCTACGCCTCACATCAATATCCCTCAGGGTAAGGAGACTCAACTCGCTCTCAAACCTGGGATTGTTTGCGGACATCCATGTTGTCCCGATCGCACGGTACTCCAGAGGACTCGACGACATGGATGGCTATACCATCCCAATAACAGACCGTGAGCTTGATCTATCCTCTCCACGTGAGGACACTCTACAAACTAGGGTCAACAACTCTTTTGGAACTCACCTATTTCGATATTCATGCATAAGTGCTTAGCTATACTAAGTTTTTGTTCACGAGTCATTTATTAGGGATTCCACCTATCCCTAAGTTCATAGACCTCTAGTGTCAAATACACTACATTAATGCCACTCGATTTGTTCACTTATCAATAATATGCCACTCGTTATGACACCAATGACCATAAAGTCCATCTCTTTTCTTTAGCACTATAGGATCCAATATTCCGACCCATTATTTACTAATCCAATTCACCAAGTATTCCATGCACACTAGGTTAATATTTAGAAAGCATAAGAAAAATAGTTAAACATGCAATCTTACAATGCATATGCAAGAGATGAGATTTTATGTACATCTAAGACATAATAAGGAACTCGGTTGCTTCGGGATGACACCCCCCACCCTTCGAAGGTTCCCGACGTAGTAGAAGTCTTAAGAACACTTCTCGGCACTTGCTTTCTCGATGTCCCGATCTCTTAGGTTGAAACGAAGTTCAGATGATCTTATTTTGCCTCTAACTTTTTACCTATTTGACGAAACGTGAATCCGTCTTCGCCAATGCGTTTAGACACCTATCAATTAGGTTAAGAGGCCATCAATTGAGATCAAACCCCTTTATTTAGAAAAATCTCATTTTGGAGCCCTAGGTTTGCATATATAGCAAACCTCTCCAACAAAACCCTAGATTCTAGCATCAATCTATTTAGAAGCATGCTAGGGGTCCATTTGACCCATTTCTAAAGTATTAAACTCAAACCCTAGGTTTCTACCATTGATGGCTTACCTCTAAAGCTACACCAAAGGAATGAAGAGGGAGAGAGGGAGGTGATGGAGATGATCTCCTTCAAGTTCTCCTCCTCCTCATTTTTCTTCTCCTTCTTCTTCTTCTCGTTTTCTTCTTATCCTTCTCTTTTCTTTCTTCTCCTTCTTTTCTTTCTAGAGAGAGAGGGGGAGTGAAATGAGAAATGAGAGAGTGAGGATGGAAATGAGAGAGGGAGAGAGTGCCCACAGCCCCCTATACTCTCTCACTAATGTTATATTTGCATAATAGCCCCTCTACTTTACTGTCTGTCAACAGCCTAGACTGGACCCTTTTCGTGCTGGGGGACCTGTCCCTCTACGGAAGGACCGGTCCCCGAGAGCACCCATTGCGGGTAGAAGCTCTCGGTCAGCGTTTTCGCGCACGGGGGACCGGTCTGTCCCTAAGAGGACCGGTCCCTCCATCTGAGACCGGTCCCCGGGAGCTTGCTCTCGCAGGACACTTACGGGAACCGGTCTCTCACTGGGAGATCGGTCCCCCACAGGGACTCCTCATTGCTCGGGGGGGCCGATACCTCCCGTCAGGGACCGGTTCCCGAGAGCAATCTCTCGCGCAGAGCTCTCTGTCAGCGCACCCCACTTACGAGAACCGGTCCCTCATGCTAGGGACCGGTCCTCGAGAGCAGAATCTGCCAGGTGCAGATTTTTGCATTGTTTGCTCTCGTGGACTCCAACTTCAATGCATTTTTTAGATTTTTGACATCTTCAGCTTTTTTGAAGCATACCCACTCGATAATTAGTCGATTCTGGACGAAGTACAACTCTCGGATTTCGAGAATTCACTTCCTTACAGTACACCATGGACTCCAGACAACTAATTGCCTCCATCACCTCTTTATACTGCCCAAAGGTGCCTCATTCTTAGGAAGTTGGCGACGTGGAACATCAGCCACGACCCCCACTAGCCATTGTTCTTTCGGGGAGAGGTCGAGCCTGCGCCAGCACCTAGTGAAGTTAAAGTCCTCCTTCACTCTCGATGATCCCCGTGAACGTCGAGTCCATCTAATCGTATCCCACCTCTAGACACGAGAAAATATTGCACGACGGGAAGGCAGAGGACATCTGTACCCAGTGTGCTCGTATATCCATACCTGATTGCAAAGACAATATTACTCTACTAATCAGCACAATATCACACTATAGTTCACACAATTACACAATTGAAGTAAACAACATACTTATTTTGCACGATTACACTACTAATCGGCACAATATTACACTATAGTTCATAGAATTACACGATTGAAAGTACAACATACTTATTAGCTTGCAATTTAATGACGACAGAATATAGGTTGCCAATGATAAGCCGATGTACTGCTTCCGGCCGATTATAGCATCCCAGAGCGGGGAGATCATCGACAAGAGCCACCAGACCTTTGGGGCAGAGATTATTGGTATTTTTGAAAAGAATGCATCAAAAAAAGTAAAGAATAAGTAATTTCACGAAGTCGGTAATGTCATCTTCATCCTCCTTGGGTGACATCTCTTTCAAAACCACCTCCTGGTTCTTGCAGTCAACTTTTTTCCCCTCAAGGTAACGATTATAAATATTCGACCAAACATTCAGGTTTAGGTGGAGTACTTGGCCCGATATGGGTAATCCAAGCAGAATTGCCACCTCCTGGGCCGTGAAGCGTATGACCTACGGGCCTATTTCGAATTCTACACCCTCCTTTCGATGTCTGAGGATGAACTCCAGCATGGGCCTATCTGAGGTGATTTCGAAAAAGTGAAAGATATTACTGAAAATCATATAGTGGATGACGGGAAGATAATGGGGCTTCACGACCGACGTGTAAGTCTTCCTGTATGCTCCGACGAAACACCGTGAATTCACAATGAATCTACCGGTGAGGCCGCTGGCAACCGGCCGCGACGCCTCCTTCCGACCAGCGTCAAACGATGAATCAGTAGACTGCGACGACTTCGACGCCATTGCAACCAACATAGATTGAGAGTGTATTGGCCGATGGGATTCGAGGTGGATGATGGTAGTTACAAAGAGCAAGGCGGTTGATAGGGTAATGGGAGCTGTAAGGCGGTGTAGAGAGCGTAAAGGGTTAGAATATGGTAATAGAAGCAACTGCTGGTTGATAGTTATTGGGATGCTCGTTTGGGACAACCTATTCACCAAACAGTGTAAGAATCCAGAAATGTAAGGACTGAAATTTTGACAGTGTATTTAAACTCTCTGTTGACGATATTTTTATGTGAAATTTAATTACATAAGCACTCGTCAAGTTTCAGGAGAAAACAAGTTAGAATGGAGAAGTTACGTGATCATTAGTTTTCACTTAAAGTGAATTCTAACCAAGGTTTTAAGTGCCCATCGGCACAGGCCGTATCCACCGTGCCGTACCGTGCCAACAAGTTACCGGCACGATACAGACCCCGTGCCGATGGCACAGTTCAAAACCCTCTATTCTTTAAATTAGTGAGTAATTTCCTGAATAAGGTTCAAAAGATGTGATAAAAAGACATAATAAATAGTTAGAATATTTTGTTGCTAAAAAAAATAAATATTTCACGATATTATGTGTCGGCAAACAAGAATTTTTTTGACCGACACGCATCGGTACGGCTCGGCACGCACCATGCCGTACCGTGCCGGCAAGTTTCCGGCACGACCCCGTGCCACGGCACTTAAATCCTTGATTCTAACTCCGGTTTTTCGGGGAAGCCACGAAGTAGAGTTGGCTTTTGGCGAGTATCGGACTCCTTTCATAGCGATTCAATAGCTCATTTTGATTGGTTCAGCTATTCTAGAACCAATGGCGTTGGTGGATTTGGGTTTAGAGGCACGGTTTTCGAGAAAAAGGAGTTTGCCGAAAAGATGGTTTTTCGCTCTCTGTGATACTTGCATTATAAAACTCCTCGTGCTCCGTGCTTGTGACCTGGAGTAGGGTTAAGGATGTTACGGGTACCTACTAGAAGTAGGGAAGTCAAATTCGGATTTGAATTTACGATTTTTGGGGTTTACACATAGGTCTATGTGTAATATATGGGTTAGTTGGAGAGAGGTCGGATTTCGTCGTGAATCCGTGACCAAATGGGATGGAATAAAATCGTGGTTTTGAAGTCTCGGCTGTGATGATCGCGCTGGCGCAAACCGTTCGCAAATGCGATGGACAGATCACCTTATATCACGCGAAGATCGAGAAGGGGTCGAAGGTTGACAAACGAAAAATCCGCAAAACATCCCATATTATATGTACCGTTTTGCGTGAAATCGGTCGTCGGAGTGCATACGCGCATATTACGCGCGCTGTGAAAGGCTGTGATGGAAATACCTAGTGTTGAGGGACTAAATTGCAATTTTGTTTACTAGTATATATAAGCTAAGTAGGGTGTTCATGCAACCCTAACCCTAGATCATGCCCTAGCTCCCTCAGCCGCACCCCAGTAGTCTCTATCATCCCCTAGGACCCTGCCGCACCCTTTTTGGCCGCCGTCAAACTGTTCCGGCTGCTAGAGAGGACCTCCAAAGCTTTTTCCTCTATTATTGTCTTCCTAGCTCGGCTAGAGGTTGCAGGATAGCATCAAACACTCGAGATCTTGCACCACTCGGGCAAGACCCATCTCCGGCATCTGACCCGTCGCCCCCGCCGTCCCCGTGCATCGTCGGCGCCGCCCGAGCTCACTGCGGCCAACCTGGAACCACCTGAGCTGAGCTTAGCCCAGCTCGAGGCCGGTGTGTAGCAACCACCCTAGCTCGGCCGCCCTTCCTCCCTCCGGTATCCAGCGACCTTCGGCGTGCATTACCGGCCATCCCCGTGCGCCGCCGGTGCAGCCCTAGCTACCTGCGGCCACCCTCGGTTAGTCCAGACCGAGCACGGGTGGATTTGAGGCCCGTGCGCCGCCGCCACTCCAGATAGGCTGCGCCGTCATCCCTCAGACTCTAGCGACCTTCGGCTCACCGCCCCGTTGTCCCTAAAGTCACCAGCCACTGCTTTTCTACCCCGTGGCTGCCGAGAGCTTGTACGTGCCGAGGCCGAGTCACCTTGGCCAGCGCGCATCGCCGCCGCCCACAGCGGGCGCATCACCTTCCCTCGGCCTCGGCGATGGATCACCGTCGCCTCTAGCTCCTCCACCGCCGCCGAGCCACCGCGGACACCTTGAACTCGAGAGTAGCTATGGGCTTAAACTCGAGAGCCTACGCATCACCTTCCCTCGAGAGCAACTACGCATCACCTTCCCATCGGCCTCCGGCGATGGATCGTCGTCGCCTCTAGCTCCTCCGGCCGCCGCCGAGCCGCCGCAGACACCTTGAACTCGAGAGCAGCCGCGCTACCGGCCACCGCCGCGCCGCCGGCCAAGACTGCCCTGGACCCCTCCGACCAGCTACACCCGTCCCCGGCCGGAGCGCCAACCGTCCGGCCGCCGTCGACCATCCCTAGATCCACTACCTAGGTAAGGCTATTTTTATTAGTTCCAGCACACTGTCTCGGGTTTCGATTACCTTCCCGGTGAATCGAAGGCACCCTGATGTGTTTGGAAGTGAGCACGATGATCCTTACTTTGTGCTGAACACTGTGCTCACCTCCGTTAGGGTCATAGATGCCCTGGTTTGTGTATTAGACGCGATCTTAGCGCTGTGCGCATTGTTTCGATGATTCCCACGTCGCTCGTGCGCGTGCCACAGTGGCCGGCAGTGGTCCGAAAGGTGAGCATGGCCTCCGACACGCCGAGACCTGTCAGTAGGTGTCTCGGTTTGGTTGAATGGCCCTTGGTTTAGGCTGTCGGACCATAAAAGCCCGAAAATCGCATGAAATAACGTGATTTTATGCAATCGGGAGGGCTTTTATGCAAATTTGTTTATCATGGCTGCTGTTGGCAGTATGTGTGGATAGTCGGTAACCTTTGGACTGGTTGTCTAAGGCCCCAAGTCTTTTCAAAAATCAATTGTTGATTTTTGATGCATTTTTCGGTGAAATTCATCGACGGAACGTGTGTTCGGTTCGGAGTTCTTCTGACGGTGCTTCGTGATGAATTGTGTAGTCGCTGAGCCTTGTTGACTGGCCACTCGCATCATTTTGAGGGTTCGAAAATGACGGGTGAGAGACGGTGGGTTCCGATGTCGAATTTGACACATTTGGGAACCCGGATCGGAACGATTATCCGACGATAATCGTGACGGAGTGAGTTAAGGTCCTTGCTGCCAAGTCACACTAAAATAGGAGTTTAGTGGCAGCGGATGACTCGCATCGTTTGTCGGTGCGTTTCGGGACAGTTTGTGGGTCTCGGTGGAGTCCTGGTGCGATTTCGGGACTTTCGACGTATTTTGGTGATTGGTTTGGAAAACCGATCTCTGTGGGATTTTTGTGGGTTTGTGGTTTCGGTGTTGATTATTTGTGGGTTAGACACTAACCCGGTGGACCCTCCTTAGGTCCGATTGACGTTCTTTTGCAGTCAGGAGACAGACGCTACACTAGTACATGTGGGTACTTCGATCTGAAATCTGTACAGTGGTGCACGCTTGGTGATGGTTTCCTACCCTTGCTCTCTCGTGGTTATTATTGCATATATATATTGAGCTTTGCACCGAAATTGTTCCATTATACTCTACTCAGATGTTTCCATGCTTAGTATCATGTGTAGGAGTAGAGTAGTTTATCTATATGTGATACCTATGACCTGGTTGGTCGGTTTTCGTACTTCGTATTAGTGACCTGGTTGGTCGATTCTCGTACTTCGTATCAGTGACCTGGTTGGTCAGTTCTGATATCTCATATTTGTGAACCATTCGGTTGGTTCCTTGACTTCTGTCGTTCGATGACCGTTGAGGTCGGTGTACCCTGAGGGGTTGGATTGTCGGCTAGTGACCGACGGTAGTTCTGGATTCTATTGATACACTCTGGTGACCTATTCGTCGGTTCATTGTGCATATATGTTAATTGACTTGAGTAGTCAGTACTTGTATACCTTTGGTAGGACGTTGAGTTGTTCCATCCTAATTGACCTGAGTAGTCGGTTCTTGTGCTTTATTGAGCAGTACTTCCATATGTTTGAGAGGATGTTGAGTTGTTCCATCCTAGTCGACCTGAGTGGTCGGTCCTGGTGCTTCCTTACAGTTTGATAACCTGTTGGTCGGTTGGCCCCGAGGGGCAGTGATTGTCGGCTGGTTGCTGACGGTTGGCCTTTGAGCATATCAGCATTGATCGCCCGAGACTCGTTCGTATTTCACGAACACCAGCGGTCTGATCCACCACAAAAGGATGTTCTTTTTCGAAAAAATGGTTGCGGGTGCTAACCCGTGAGCCCTATAGGGGTTATATGCATGGTAGAGTGGCAGTGGTACTGTCATGAGGTCTCCGGTGTGAACCTCCAGGGCACAGGCTTGAGGTTTGCGGTGCGGACCAATAGAGCAGCAAATTTCAGATTGGGTATATTTGGTTTATACGTCCGGTTGACGCATATGTCTATAGTAGCAGTTGTTGCATGCATACTTACAGTTTTTTCCATATACCTTTCTTGCTACTATAGTTTCGATACCTATGTATGCATTCAGTTCTTCTTTAAAGTAGCGGTAGTTGTTCTTATACATCTTGTTCTTGTTGCTACTGTATTTAGTATATCTGCTCATAACCTTGTATATCTCTTCCTAATCGGGTGAGTACTCCTCGCCTTCATCGGCTTGCCGTACCCACTGGGAGGGGAGACATGTTTACATGTTCTCATCTCCCCCACCATTTTTCAGGTATTGCGGGCGATGAGGGTTGAGACGAGACGTGAGACACGTTCCTAGCGGTCGATAGAGCTTCCGACCCGGTATGATTAGTTTAGTTACTGTCCCTTTATTTCCGTTGATATAACTTAGACAGCTAATATGGTTCAGTATTTCATTGTATTTGAATATTCAAGATATCAGTTGGTTTTCTTAACGTAATAAAGATTTGTGGATTTCTATGAAATGGAAAAGTTTTCTACCCCTCGTGGTAGCGAGTTTTAAGAAGAAAAGGTTTCCGTGTGGGAAACAGTTTTAAAAGGTTTTATCGTGAGTTTTGTAACTTAGTATTTCAAAACCAGTTTTCGGGTAGAAAACGTTTTAATTAATAGTTGTGATTTTATATTTGAATCTTGAATGTGAACCTGTGGTGAATGGTGTATGAGTATATAATTGTATGATTAGTTATATATTCAGTTGTGGTGGTTGTATGGTTGTTTGTATCTTGTACTTGTGTGACGTCGTGCAAATACAGGGGAGACTCTGTCCGTGTGAACAGTGAACTTTCTATATTCGTGGCAGATCTGGCGTACCCTGGGGGATCAGGTTTTCAAAAAAAAAAAAAATTTCACTGTGTTTTCACCTACAAAGTGACCCCGGGACGTGACAAGAAATGTCCTAACATGTTAGCACACCAAACAGCCAACAGCGACAATGTGTGTTGAGAATCGAAATATTTCTTCGTATAGTGCACTGTTTACCACATTGTTGCACTAATATAAAGTTGCACTACACTGTTTTAGGGCTGTTGCACTATTTCAATTCTATTTGCATCAATAATCAAATCACCGGTTGCGTATTCTTCCAAATCTCAGAGGAACAAAACAGCAAACACTGGGTCTGGCGAATAGCGTGGTCCGAATACTGCGTTTCCCGCGTAGGCCACATTTAATGCTCACGCCAGAGTCTATACAGTAATGTGTACGTTATACACGATTAGGTGAGGCGAAGAGACACCAGCGGGCATATTGAAGTTTTCTCGGAAAGTTAAAGCGGGTGTTCAAACGTATTTTTGTTTTTTTTTAAATATGGATTCTTCAGATGCATTCCTTGTAAAGGTGACAAGGTTAAGGCAACACTACCTTTGGTTAAGGAGGTGAAGGCGACGGATGGCGTTCCACGTAAACGGAAGAGCAGCGGCGTCGGAGGAGGGGGCTCCTCATATTTCCAATCGCTGTGGTGGCGTTAGCGCCGGGTTGCGAAGATGCGAACGCCGCCGACAGCGCCATTACAGCGATCAGAACGGGAACACGAAGAGTCTCCTCCTCCGACGCCGCTGCGCTTGCAATTACAGGGAACGCGGTGCGTCACCTTCACCTCCTTGACCAAAAGTAAAGTCGCGCTTTAACCTCATCGCCTGTATGAAAAGATGCGTCGCCGCCACCGCCACAACGACTGGGGACGTGGAATAGGACGACCCCCCTCCAAAGCCGCCGTATCGCCTGCATTTAGGGGGGGCGCCGTTCGTTTCCTTCAACTCCTTGTCCAAAAGTAGCGTTGCCCTCTGCATGGAAGTGGAAATGATGCCAGAAGATCTAGAAGATCTATATTGTTTCGTTAATTATTTGAAGAAAACTGTATCTTGTTTGTAAATCCTGTCTTGTATGTTGTAAAGAAATATAAAGTCGTGTAATTTTCTTTCTGTTTAATAGAGATCGAGAAGATCTATATGGTTTTGTTAATTATTCGGAGAACACTGTAACATGTATGCAAATCTTGTCTTGTATGATGTAAAGAACTATAAAATTGTGTAATTTGATGCAAGTTTAATGGAGATTGTATTTTCTATTTTAATTTTTCTTCTTATCTTTTGGTTTCTAAAATATTTTGTGAGACATGTAATTTTACATTGCTTAACGACTCATTGCACCATTTTCAACAAACCATTGCGCATTGCACCATTTTCAACAAACCATTGCACTGTTATTAAGACCGTATTACACCCTTACAAGCTTAGTTGCACTCTTTTTCAAACCATTGCATTGTTATTACAACCGTATTACACTCTTACAATCTTAGTTGCACTATTTTTCAAACCATTGCACTGTAATTACGACCGTATTGCACTCTTACAAGCTTAGTTGTACTCTTTCATCACGCGTTGGACTATTAATCGTGTTTTACGGACTTGTTTTTACTATTAATTACATGTTATCAACAATTGGTGAAAAAATTTTACACTGCTGAACGACTCGTTGCACCATTTCCTTCAAAGAATTGCACTATTATTAGGACTGTTATAACGAGTGTTCCACTGGTTATGTTACCCTGGTTGAAACTGCATTGCACTGTTACGTTGAATGTTACTCTATTATTAGGACCGTATTGCACTGTTCGAAGCTTTCTTGTAGCCTTTCACCCCACCTTGCACTATTATTCGCGTTTAACTATGCACTATTATTATACAGTTGAAAGAAGGAAGTGGGCTTTTATAAGAAATTTTACACTATTATCTTCTTCAATCATTTAGGAGTTATGTCGCACCTCTCGAATGCCGCCCCGGCTGCCGGCCGTCCCGCCCCGACGCCGCTTCACCTGCATTTGGACTATTAACTTTAGATTATATCAATAAATTTAGAAAAATTTTGATTGGTTATGGACTCGTTGCACTAGTTGTGTTAAAAGATTAAACCATTACACAACTTAGAAATATGTTACACCACTAAAGCCTTTTTTTGCACTACTACCTTCATGGTAGCACAACATACAGATAAAAATATGATTTTTTTTTTTTGCACAGTTAAAACTATTGCACTAATTAGGTGGATGTTACACCGCGGAACCACCTCCTCGCTCCTCCAGTTTCTGATCCTAAAGCCATGTCTTTCAGCCACGTTTATTCCACTAACTCACCTATGCTTTTTATGGTTTGGAAAGAAAACTGCCTGGCTGCCATCCAAGGGAGTAGGAGGTTGCCTCGTTGAGGGAGCAGATTGCAGGCGAGCGTTGCTCATCGCTTTGGCAGAGATTGCACTGGAGCGAGTCGAATGATGCACTGTTAGAAGGCTGTTGCACCATTTCTCCTCGCGTTGCTACAGGGTGTTGCATCATTATCCCTGTTGCTGGCCGCACAGTTCTTTTCTTTTAGCTTTCGAAATTTTAAATTGTTAAAGCCAAACAGCAAACAACGGTCCTAGCGAATAGCGGGGCAGGGTGGGGCGGGTTGGGTTCGGGTTTCGAAAATGAGCCGAGGTTTCGTGAAGTGCAAGGGGTACATTTAATGCCCGTCGGAACCGTACGGCAGGGTATACGTATCTCATGGGATACGCGAGCGGCGGATGTAGACAAGGGACATTTTGGTCAGACAGTTGAAAATCCGGCCCGAATCTGCAAAAAAAAAAAAAAAAAAAAAAAAAAAAAGTGGCCGACTTTTGCAAAAGCGCAAAATTAGTGAATTTTTTTAATGCAAATTGGCCTTTTCTTTCTTTAGTGCAACAAAATTATAATAAAATTGGCTACAGGATCAGCATCGGCCAGATCCTTCCTATCCTTGTCTGAGCCTTCTCAAAGTGGTAGCACCCCACCAATTTATAGCATCCAAAGCAAAATGGTTTTTAATTTTTTAAGGACTCTTTAGAGCAGAGCATCAAACGAGTGCAATTGGCATTTCCAAACTAGGGCGAAAAGCCTATTTGGCTGCTTCCATTCGCATTGCAAGTACAATTACGGGCAAACCGAAAAAAAGAGCTCTTTGGTCTGCTGCAATTGGAGATAACATGCTGCATTTGGACAAGTAGTTAAAAGAGGCCCAAGTGACACGTTGCAAACTATGTGGTTGGAGATGCTGCTGTCGGAGTGAATTACTCTATCCAAGCTACCCAGCAGCACCGAAATAAAAAAAGAAAAAAATTTTAGTTTTGAAAAATGATCTCACCATAAGGTAATAAAATCAGCAACCGAAGCAACAAAGTTAATAGTTACCATCACTCTCAATTACAAACTGCCAAACAAATATATCACCAGCAGCATTCAACTCCAATTACGTTGTATCTTATAACCACATCAAACCAAACAGTCTCCGAGTACTCGTCAATTTGCTACAAACCTAAGTACTTAAAAAATCATGTTATAGACAACAAGAAGAGAATCAGCATAAAATCCTCTTATGAATTTGCTTTCAATACAGGATCAATCTAAAATATGTGGCAGCACAAAAAAAAAAAAAAAAAAAAAAGAGAGAAAAAAATCTCAAATAAGTACTTCACACATTCCACATTCCTGGATTCAGATAAAAGATATCAAATAAAACAGATGTTGAAATGCAAGCCCCTCATGAAAACAAAATAAATGTGGAAGGCACTGAACCCTACTTTGTCCTTTACTATCCGTGAGACGGCTATCTCGTACAACTAAAATACAGCTAGAGATCAATTTACTACAATTACCAAAACAAGCAAAATTTGTTTGCATTAAAATACATGTGGAATGTGCGTGAAGAAATCCACCCCATTTCACTAACAAAACTTCTCCAAACTGATCGACCTGATCTGGTAAATCAGGGTTTCCTTATCCACCTTCCTCTGCTAAATAAGAAATGCAATAACTTAAAAGTTTTATGCTGCCTTGGCTTTTCGTGATGGTGGGCGCCGAAAAATGTTAATGAGATCGTCTAAACCCTGAGGGAGGGGAAAAAAAAAGTCTTATAAAATTGATATAGAGAACTTCTCAAAAGTGTAGTAGCAAAATTCAAAGCAAGAGATCAAAATACTACGCACCCTCGTAGTTATTACAAGGAAACTGAAGAGAATAATCAGATAAGATCCCAGGACAAGCAGAAAAAGAAGATCGAAAGTAACACTTGCGACCTGCAATTCAAAATGAAATGAATCATTCTCCTAAGGCAGCAGGAAAATTGATAGGAAAGAATAAGGCCACGGTGTAATCTGGTTTACAGCATAAACAGAGTCACAGTTGTTGCCATGTTTAGTAATTTACTTTGCAGTTACCACTTAATTAACAGATATCAAAAAAGAGCTTATCTGCTGAACATAGGCATTAGCAAATTCAAACAGCCGAACAATTTAAACGGACCCAAAAGAAAACATCTTTAAGGCCACAGTGTAATCTGGTTTACAGCATAAACAAAGCCATAATTGTTGCCATGTTTAGTAATTTACTTTGCAGTTACCACTTAATTAACAGATATCAAATTATCTGCTGAACATAGGCATTAGCAAATTCAAACAGCCGAACAATTCAAACGGACCCAAAGGAAAACATCTTCCTTTTGCTCACGTTATCATCAGATGTCGATGTCAAAAATAGGAGAGAATAAGCAATCAGCTTAGCTGATGATTATAGCTAAACTTTAACATGCCTTATCAACTAAAGGGTTTCCTTCTATGAAACTGCGCAGGCCAAGATACATTGTAAAAGTACCTGGTATACGTTTAGTGTTGCTTTCGTTGTATCATAAAAGGTGAAAATTCCATCGAGCGACTCATGTTGTACATGCACCTCGACCGTATGATCAGATAATTCCTGTCACATGAACAAAATTTTAAAATTACAGGAACAAGACAAATGGCGGTTCATTATTGAAATAATGCATTATCTATCATCATCACACACATACACACACACACACACACACACACACACACACACACACACATAGAGACACATGCACACACGCACATGCCCGCGCGCCTGCCTGGGCGCCCGCCCGGGCGTGCACACGCACACGCACCCGTGTGCGCACACACAGAGAGAGAGGGAGAGAGAGAGATGACTGCTTAAATCAAAGCAAAACAGGCAAATAGATAATATTCAAGAGGTAAGGGCAGCAAAACCTTTTTGAGTGCAGCTATAAATGGATCATTTTTGGAAAGGAAAGGAGCAACTCGTGGTGTCTGTGACAACAAATCCAACCATGAAGTTATGTAGTAAGGATTCACGGCCAAGCTACTATTATCAGCAAAAATGTCTATATTCCTTCCTTCATGCCCGTAAATGTGTTTCTGCAAAAGGAGAGTGAAAAATTTAAAACTAGAAATCTACATAATATTCTGAGGCAAATGCCAACAGGTAAACAGGCCTTGTTTGGTACCACGTGTATTGATTTGTTTTTTCTTTCAAATCATGTGTTTGGGGTTTGTTTTGGGAACACAACATAAATCTAGTTCTAAGTTTCTTTTTAACTTCTTGTCTTTTTACAAAGAAGGTGCCTTTCTGTATCTAGGCAGAGCACATTGCAAGCTAGGCAACAATGGCAAGAATAGAGAAGTCCATTCATGCATCCAATCACATCAAATATGAGTTTAGCAACATAAAAGTAATATAAGATGGTATAAACCAAGGTCTTAATATTTTGTGAAAAATACTGATTAAAAAGGCATTTCTAACCTTCTTAATTTGATTGGTAGATGAAATCCTTGTTCAAACAATTGATTTTTCAGGGAGCCCTGGTTAATTAGGTGGGAAGGAAGCCTAAGCATTTCACAATCTGAAATTCTTGGCTTGAATATGAACCACTTTTCTCACCTTCTCCAAGATACGGTCAGGATAACCCTGACTAAATTGGGTATAGACATGATAAGAAAACTGAACTAAACATAAAACCCACAGGACGGTTTATATTTGGGCACTTACGAACGATACATAATAAAAAGAAGTAACAAATGGGCTTTCTCCAATAAAAGACAAACATTAGGAATTTGAACAAGTGTATTGTGCATTACACGTAAATGTTAAGAAATTGTTCTTCCCTGCTGCTGCAAAAGTCTTTTAAAAATATATGTCACAATAAGATTAAATCTCTTACAGATGTAAAAATGAATACTCATCATATGATAAATTCAAATAGATGACAACTCAATAAAATAAAACCTGTATTTAGGTTAATACAAGAGCTTTCAGCAGGAAAGAGATAATATTACCGCAATACTCTCAGCAACTAATTTGACACTTCTATATATTGCCTTCTCATCTGTTGATTTCCTGTAACAAAATTCATTAGCCAATGCAAAAATTCAATCACTTCTCAAAGAGAGATTCATGCGGTGTTACCTTGTATCATAGAGACCACCAGTGCTTTCTAAAAATTCAGGTGCAACAGGAAGCTCAGACAAAGTAGCTGCTGTTACTCTGAACCTTGAAAATTGTTCATGTTCCCAAGCTACCTACAGATATTCCAAACATTTATCAATTAAAAAGTATATAACAGATTATTATCATTATACAAAATGCTGAAGACAAAAAATACTCCTAAACTTAAGGAGAAAAGGATTTTATCAAATAATGTGAGAAAAACAACTGCAGCTATAGTAATAACTGAATTCATTGTGTGAAGCATAGAACTTCTAGCCACATGATAACAGTTCACCCAATCAAATGATGCTACTTCGAGCTACACATTTTATGCAATTGTGATTTAGTTATAGTCTGTTAACAGTTTGCATAGATGGTTCTGTCAAAATGCATAATTCAATAACAATTGAAGCGAAAAAAGATGAACTAAAGCAGAGACTTACTCGGGGGTTCGAGACATTTATCTTCTTGTGCTTCACACCAATTGAAACCCCGATATCTTTAGCAACAGCTGAGAAAGTCTGCCAAAGCACTCAACAAGTAACTTATTTTAGAATTGAATGATAGACCATACCAATTTCCTAAAAGAAGATTCTGATCTTACTTCATAGATCTGTTTGATGTAAGGATTTTCCGGAGGCTTAGATACGTGTATCCACAGCTCACTGTTCCAGGAACCAATACTGTTCAAACAAATAGCATATTCAATGCTCTCACGTACACGTTGATCAAAACTTCTGAGCCACTGATGAGAAAAGCATCAGGATAAATGCCTAGTAGTTGTAAATATAGAATTGGCTAACAGGGTAAATTGTAGAATTAAGAGGGTGAAAATTCTAAGCTGACCTTATATGTACCATTGTAATTGTAAGGTCCGCCAGATGTTAGACCAAAAAGAAGATTGTACTTTCCCCTAGTCTTTGGATTTGAATATAGGCGCGAGAAAAGCCTGGCTATCTCTAAGAGAGCCACAACCCCACTCCCATTACTATCACTTCCTACAGACAATGCCTTTAAAAGAATAGCACAATTTTAGTGAAATGACCTAAAAGGAAAATGCAGGTGATTTTAAGGGCTGAACGATAAATTTCCGTACTGGTGCAGCACCAAAAGTGTCGTAATTTGCAACAATAGCAATAGTTGGAAGCTGATTAGCATCGCCTTCTTCTTTAAGACCAGGCAACCATCCCTGTAACATAGCAAATTCTAATTAAAGGAAATCCATATTTACTATAGTTAAAGGAAAATGCACAGAGTTATTTTCATCCCTTATTAGGAACAATTACAGAAACACTAAGAAATGGTCGGAGAG